>JALPQI010009784.1:0-40783 GCA_025490895.1 Thaumatotibia leucotreta | reverse complement strand
TCCAAGTCAGATCGAGGCTTAAAGAAATCGAGTGCACGAAGGGTTCCGTGCTATTATTATCTACAGGGTGACCTCAGAGACGTGATCAGCTTCATTTTTTTTTACACTACATATTAACTTTACTGTCATTTTTTATTCATAACACGTCTCCTAAGATTGCAAGCCACTAAGTAGGTATTATTTTGTCCCTTTCGATCTTATCATTATGTTTATAATTGAGATAAATACTTAGTGAATTGCTAAGTTACGAAACGTTTATGGATAAGAGGGACAGTGTCCAGAGTCCAGACAGGTGGATGGACGTCAAAACAGTGACCAATGGGAAGATGGATCTGTCCATTGTTCACGTTTCATAACCCTATAAAACGATCGACTGGCTCACTGTATGACTAAGTATCACTGTAAAATTTCACAGTAAATGCTTGACAGCATGCTGCAGTTGTTGCAAAAGTTATCAAGTAGTGTTGAAAGTTGTAGAGCAAAGTTATATGTAGCCGCGCTTAGCTGTTTGCAAAGAAATGCAGTAGTATCCATTCATAAGTGCTTTTTGATCTAGATAAAAAACCGGCCAAGTACAAGTCGTACGAAAGGTCATCAATCAATTTATCATAAAAAGCACGTTTGTTATACAAGAGCCCCCTTGGATATCTATTTTTATTACTTTTTAGTATTGGTTGTTTGCCGTGTGGTGACGGCAGTAAGAATACATTTGTCACCACCCCAACTCCTCCTGCGGGTGTCGTAAGAGTCGACTAAGGGATTAAAGTGTCACTAACCATTCTACAAGATTGATGATGGGCAGCAGCGTCATCATAGTGGACACATTACTGCGATCGCCAATCCGCTTGCCCAGCGTGGCGATTATGGGCATTTACCTCCTAATGATTCTATACGCATAGTTAATAGGAGAGGCCTGCGTCCGGCAGTGGACTAACATAGGCTGATGATGTGATGTGATTGGTTGTTATAGCTGCAACATAAGTACAAAAACCGCGGTTTATCATATCACAGCGCGGAGAACGGGCGGTTTCCAAGCCGTGATATGCAAGCGGGTGGCGTCCCTGAGCGAGCGCGTGCCCAGCACTAAACTAACTCACTTCTGAGGGTGGTGGCTGAGAGAATTTTATTTTATTTATTGGGGAAAAAACAAACATAGGCAGATACAAGAAAGTAAATGAAGTGCAGTTTACAGAGTAAGTACTACCTACATCCTGAAACGATTTCCACCTAAGAGGCTAAGACATAAGCACAAGAGAATCAAGTGGCATTGTTTTCGGATATACATAAGTAAGAATAATAATATAATATGTTATGGATATGAACAAGATAATACGTTAATATGTATCACAATATGATAGGAACATTAGAAACAGTGAGTTAATGTTAATACATTTATGAGACTTAGAATGGTCAGCCCTATCCTAGCTCACTGACTGTCTCTGCACGTCATGTCAAATTATAATTATACTTTCCACTAACATAGTTTTTAAAAGTTAGAAAAACTAACATATTATGGATCCATTTTCCGAAATAAACACACTTTCATTTCATTTCATTTACAGCCTGGTGATAGGCAGTCAGACGGACAGGCAGCGGAGTCCTTAGTAATATGTCCCAATTCGCAATTGGCCGGTTTTTTTTTTTCATATTTGCAAATTTGGAGCCGTTATTCAGCAACGTAAACTTTCTTGTTAATAAATAGGATATAGTTTTACTCAACTGAACTATATTATATTTTATGCGTAGCGAATAGCGTCATAAACGGCAATTCGTGTCGTAAACGCGTCAGTAGTTTTCAGATTGTCGAATCGTGCCTTCATTTTACGTCTCTGTGAAGGATTTATCTCAAACTTATAACAGCGTAAGTCCCCCTAATCCGTGTTACAGAAATACCTTCTAAACAGAAGCTGCCAGTGTTAAAATGGAACTAAAATTAACATAAATGGGTCGTTCGGGAGTTAAATTCGATAGGTCTAAGACTTGCCGAGTGCTTACACTGAATTTATATTCGGTTAATAAATTGGCTCTAACCTACCCATTATTATCGTATGGCTTTATTTTACAAAATTCTACATATAATACTATTTTTTCTTCTCCCGTACTTTTATTTGTCATTTATTTATCAATATAAATATTCCTATCCAAACACAATTTTATTAATCATCAAGGTCGGGCGGGAGACGTGAAAATTAAAAACGAAAGTTCCTCTATGGTTTACTGTTCATCAGAAATGACATTTAAAATTAGGCAAAAAAGCACTGCGAGTATGCCCGAATGCGTTTATATGGAATAGACAATAATATAGACTTATCTTGACGTCTGTAAGGTAGGGGCCTAAAGATGTGTTCTCGACTCTGTAAATGACAGATGAAAATTACACTTAACAATGATTGCGGACTAGTAGCCATACCATGAATTAGAAAGTAAATGATACGTCAAGTTTTACTCGATTCGTAATGCATTATACTGATCGCGCTCGCACTGGCATATCGGAGCAAGCGCGATGGCCTGCTTTACGTATCGAGTAAAACTGGACGTTACCGATGCTTGCAAAGTCATGGTACGGCTACACGTGGCTAATGGTGGGGGGTGTTACCATGACGTACTAATGCGATTCAGTTTAGGTCAAGAGAAAGGGACGTTATACGGTGGGATAATGCACCAAGAGACTTCCCATGGGGCTGAAGAATATGCATGCGTTCACTGTGTCAGCAGGGGTTGGCAATTGATATTTAAATATTAAGTCCATGCAAGTAGCATGCATTTCTGTCCTAACGCATGTTAATTCTTGTTTATGTATTGTAGACTTAGCAATATAATTACTACTACAGGGTATTTCCTGAGTCACTAATAACCTTGAACACACCGTATAATATACAAAGTAATTCATTCTGAGCTGAGAGACTAAGGAAACACCGTGTACATGGAAATCATAATAATGTCACTAATGCCGATAATATGTGACGGAAATCTTACTACTTTTCATAGCATCTGTCCCTTTATTTGGTATCTACTTGTATCAATAGTAGATTACATGCCAAGGCCGTTTAACCCCTCGTATGCTTCCTGTCAAATTACGTTACTGAAAAAGTTACCTTGACACTTAAAACAATAGATTGAAATTCCCACGCACGGATCCGTGTCTAAGCATACGAGGGGTTAAGTGGGAAATGTCTCGGATGACGTGTAATTGTTGGCCGAAGCGAAGCCAAGGCCGACAAACATGTGATCCGAGGCTTTCCCATGTAACGGTCGAGGTGTGAATACTATTTTTCCGCTCAACGAAGCCGGCAGGCAGCAATTTAGTTAAGCGTAGCGGCCGGCAATGTGCTGTTTGCCGGTCGAAGGGCAGAAAAAATAATAATATCAATTTTATCCTTGGTTTATCTTATCTTACTGGTGGGGCCCTTACGGATACGCTTCGACCCATTGGTATCGGATATTTTTGGTTTACTTCAGAAAAAATTATTTACTAAGATTGGGGCTGGCTCATTTCTTGGCCAGAGGTTAGGCATTGCCATCCAGCGAGGAAATGTAACCAGTGTTATGGGCACTCTCCCACAGGGAAGCGACTTCGGGGATGTTGTAGTTTAAGTTAGTTATTAGTAGGTATTTTAGTTCTAAGAATGTTTTGTGCTCTTTTTTTTCTTTTCTAAATAAAAAATAAAAAATTACTATTATAATGATATGGTCTAGAAATAAAGGTGATGTGACAAGAGACAGATTTATATTTTTAGTGCTCGGACAGATAAAGCCAAGCAAACGGGTCTAGTCATCATAGTCAACAGGCCTAATACCCCGAACTTCAAAATTCGTGAATTTTGTGGATTTGTCTCTGTCACTCCAACGAAGGCTTCATTAGAGTGACAGAGACAAATCCTAGAAATTTGTGGATTTCGAAGTTTGCGGTAGGGCCGCAGTACCCTAAAATTGTTACATATTTCTCTGCATTCGTTACGTACAAAAGGCTACACGAAATTGCTCTTTTCCCTTGTAAAGGTAACGAGCAGTGCATAGAGCATACAGGATGCATGACATGAAATGCAGCTTAGCTTTGATTTGATAAAATATGTAATACAAGAACTTGCTTTTTGACTTTTATGATCTAATTTCAGACATGAAATTAAATGACAAACTAACATAGAAAGTTTTACCATGAAATGATACGCAACATATATCACAAACTACACGTTATGTGATAAATTGATAATGTATAGGTATCTAAAATACACAGGAAATGATACAGAATTTTAACTCTATACCACTGTATAATTTTAAATTTTTTCTTTATGTATATCGTCAGTATTATGTAGGTAGCTGCATATAAATGAAGTTTATTTCGAATAACGATGTCGAATGAGAATGAGATGTAAATCTCATGAATATATAAGGTGCCCAAAAAATAAGTGTTTTCCCATTGTTAATGAGGGTTTGGGACACAGAATTAGCCCTAGGATACATAACACACATACATAATCAGCCTATGATAGTCCAATGCTGGACGTAGGCCGCTCCTATTAACTACAAGTATGCGTATAGACGCATTATGAGGTAAATGCTCGTAATCGCCACGCTGCTGGACACGCCCTAGGATATTTTTTGGAAATTAGTTCTAGTTTCCGAACTATGACGTCGTTACTTTGGTAACCTAATTAAAAAAATATATCGTCCCTTTTGAAACTCCTCGGGGAGCCTATTTTGAGTCCCAAAAGCTCACAAACAAATTTGTGGCTTCCTTGTATTATGTGAAACGTACATAGTTTTTATCGAATTTCTATCATGCATTATAGTTACCCGTATGGTCTCAAGGGCGTTTTAAGTCTAAGATTGATTTTACTGAAAATATCTATTTTCTTTATAAATATTATAATTCCAGGTTTAAGGAGCTGGCTACCAAAATTGGCAATAGGTATCACGAGAAATCAAAAACAATTCTGAACATCATTACAAACCTTAATTATAATACCTAAATTGTTAACCGAAATTTAAATTTCACGGGTGCCATTTCATTCGAAATATTTTACTTTAAATAAAGTGAGAACGGAATTATTGTCTTAACAAAACCAAAGCAGAAAATATTTTAAAATTCACAAAACGTAGATTCAATCTAACTTTCTGTGTAATGAACATTGTTATGGAAATATTGGTATTCTAAATTGGATTGGAGCATTGACAAAGGAAATACAAACATTAGCTTGAATCAATTCAAATTTCATTTCTATTTTGCGAGCTACTTAATATTTAAATGTTTTCCTACTCGAATCGTTCAAAGGAATGTCTTCGTTAAATATTTAGGTTTTTTGAGCAATTACTTGAGAGATTTCGTCGGATGATTTCGTTAGAATTTGGGTCACACAGATATCAGAAATCAGAATAAAAGTACCTATCTCATTTTAGGGTTCGTTAGCTGAATGGGTTCTTGTTATTTGCTGGTGCTGGTTTTTGCTAGTGGTAGGACCTCGTGCAGGTTCCGCCCGGATTGCTACCACCGTCTTACCCGTTAACCTGCCGCTAAATAACAGTGTTTGCACTACTGTGTTTTGGTTTGGGGGTAAGACAGCCGGTGTAATTACTGGCATAGATAGAGGCAATCCTCAGGGTAGGCAGCGCATAGGCGATATTTTGATCGCTATGTCCATGGGCCTCAGTTTCTGCTTTCCACCGGGTGGGCTAAGAGCTCAGTTGTCTACCTTCGTCACATAAAAAAATGCGAGTGAAACAAAGTTAAAGCAATTCGATATAAATACTAAGTTACATATTTAATATCGCTATTATACTTACTCAACCTCGTATCTGCAACACTCAATTGATAGAAAAACACCCGTATTCCGAATTAAAGGAAGAGGATATTGAAATATTTGACGAAACGGGTTACTCACGTAATTAAAATCGATAATTTCTTGACTTGTTTCGATCCATTGAGAGAATCCTTGTTCCGTGACAAGACAAAATAGTATTCTATGAGCTACTGACATTTCTATTTACTGGGGAATTTCACTTTTCTATTACTTCCGCTACGCATGCAAAACTGGCGCGCATAGACAGCAAGTGTGATGAAAAACATGTTGTGACCGTCTAAAAACAAAGTGCCAAATAACTTTATTTATTTGGCACTTTGTTTAGGATCTCAAATTTTGTCTTTGCGTTTCACGAATTTCTAAAGTAGGTATTCATGTTAAATTATAAATATTAGATGTCATATATCAAAGAAAAACGACCAAGACCACCTAACGTCAGAGGTGGGGATCGAACCCACGTACTCAGCTGCCAAATCAAAATATTTAGTTAATAAATAATTTGATTCGTGTTTTCACAATAATTCACCTTAGTTCATTCAGTTGAGTAAGTAACCTGCTTCGCTAAAAATATGTTCTATGAATCTCACGTTACAGAGTAATTTATTTACTTTTTATTTAAAATACAGTTATTAATCATAGACTTTCTTATTTTGACATGCTTCGCTAAAAATATGTTCTATGAATCTCACGTTACAGAGTAATTTATTTACTTTTTATTTAAAATACAGTTATTAATCATAGACTTTCTTATTTTGACATACATTTTAATATACATTCCGGCAGTAATAGATATCTCGTTTTTAAATGTATATTTTATTTCCAGGTATTTCGGCGTACGAGAATCTGGTGGATAACTTAACTATTAACATTCAACGAGGTGACTCTAAATGTAAAACTGTTTCTCAAGATATAAAACTCACGCTTTTCATTCATATTTAAACGAAAAACGGAACTTAATCGCGTAAACTTACGTTTAATATTATCCTGACGTTTTGGGCGTGACGTTAAGCCCGTGGTCGCAGGCAGACTGGCGAGAAAATGTATCAACACCTAAAAGTATTAGCTAGAAGGTATTGATACATTTTCTCGCCAGTCTGCCCGCGACCAAGGCACTGGTCTAACCGCGAGCTACTAAGCTATGAACTGGGCTATAAACACGAACAAAATATACGCATTCCGGTGTAAATAAAAGAGACACGGCGATACTCACCCGAAGGTGACAGCTGAACGAGTATCGCCGTGTTTCATTTATTTTCACGGGAGTGCGTATCTTTTGTTCGTGTTAATAGCCCATAGTTCATAGTTTAGTAGCTCGCGGTGAGACCAGTGCCATGTGCCCGAAACGTCAAGATAATATTAATCGTAAGTTTACGCGATTAAGACCCGTTCGTCCTATTACTGCAAATATCAGCTGCGAGTATGTGCACGTAATTAGTTATGTTATTCGATAATGAATCAATTATCATAATAATTTAATTGCTTCTGCCAAAAGCTGATTGTGCAGATAGCTGGTATTTGCTGTAATACGAGTAGGACTCGTTTGTCGTTGTAACATAAAACTCATGTGTTTTAATACTAGTAAAAAACTGCAATACTACATGCTACTAAATACTGTTAACATTCATAATAGCAAATGATATATCAGCCTATATAGCCTTGTTGGTAGTCACCCTGTCTACGAAACTGGAGGTTCCGGGTTAGAATAGTAGCGAGGGCATTATTTGTGTACATATTTATTTATCACTATGTCTATGTATTTTTAAGTATCTATATCTATATGTATCTATCTAATATGTTTATCGTCTCTTGGTACCCACATCACAAGCCATAATTGAGCTTACCGTGGGTCTAGGTCGATTTGTGTAAAAATGTCCCAAAATTAGGGCATCCAAATGCAATAGCATTTGTTGATCGCTTAGGAATGACCACGACTTTTACTCAAGATTATCTGTCAAACTTTATTGAAATATTATAGCTTTTTTACGGCAGCATTTTACTACGCTCTTTTACGAGCAGCATAAACTATTGTATGATTTTCTGTACATCCTAGTGCAAAAAGAAGTACATCAGAATTATTCAAAAATATGTCTCTTAGCACCTTATTCTTGTATAATAAGAATGATGTGTCATAGTTATGAGTGGTTTCTTTGGATATATATTTTTGCACACATCTGTGCATGGTGTTTGGTTTGAGAGTAATGTATTTTGATGGGGTTATAGACACTTCTATTTTTAAATATGAGACACGTCTTATGTCAGTCAAGTTTGTGTCAGATATTTTTGCAGCCTTTATAGTGCAATACTATTGCCGTGAACTGTACTTAGTCTTTTAGTATTTTTGTATCAATTTATAAATGAAAAACTTATCGATATAATATAGTGTAAGTATGCGTGTGATTTAATGTAATTATTTAATGAATTTTCGTATACCTACATAACTTCACTGTATGGAGATAGACTATTGATTACATTATAATATTAAATCTTTATTTCGCCGAGGAACAGACTCCATTATACATTATACAGGCCACACAAAATAAATAAATCATAACAAATACTTATAAAATATATGCCAAGACAATTCATCTTGTAAAATCCACAACGCTATTTTCTTTAAATCTTATTTTGATCCTTGCTTACAATTAAGCATCATCATACTGGAGTGGACAGACTACTGTGATCGCCAACCCGGTGTGGCGATTATGAGCATTCACCTCCTACTGCGTCCAAATACTTAGGTATCAGGAGAGGCCTTTATAGGCTGATAATGTGATGTATGGAATAGTGGTTAATTTCATCAAACAAAGGAAATGCGACTTTATTAACATATTGTGCGCCGGGAACTCCCGAGGGGAGTTCTATGTGGGAGTTCAATTTTTGCTACAAAGCGGAAAAATCGCGGGATTAGCTACGAGCGTATCGCGTAGCACTCGTTGGTAATGAAAGTGTTAAGTTTATAAAAGGTTTAAACTTCATTGAATTGGGAGTGTACATTGTAATTTACATTGGGCACATGTACATTGTACAAAACTCGCTATAACCTCCCATGTCCAGTAAGTCACGCAAATGGTGTCGAAGCCGCGCTACGTGCTACGCCTTTAGTGATACGGTGCTACAGCTCATTGCACGCTACGAGATTTTTCACAAATAATTCCGCGTCGCTATTTGCTACGCTTTTCGCTCCTGTTTGATCTCCGATTTTCACAATTTCAGATGACTACTACTTTTTACATGCATGCCCCAGAATGTGGGGACTGACCCCCTTAGCCGCTAAGTATTGTTTGTCCCTTTCACTGTTGTTTTCATATCGATAAGAGCAAAAGGGATAAACAATACTTAGTGGCTTGCTAATTTAGCAGACATTTATGAATAGGGGGGTGAAATTATAATGCTATCCCCGCTGCTACACTTGTTAGTATCGACTAAGATTGAAACAGATGGCATTATGCTGTCAGTGACCAGATAGTTTCTAGTTCAACAAAAAATAACGACGTTGCTAATATGAAAGTCCTTCTAGATAAGTCAGCCGGATTATACATCATATAAACCTCACCGAATGTAAGACATTATATCTTTTGGAAAAAACCGGGTTATAATGTTGTATGAAATTTCATTACCACCCGGCGATAATGTAATTTCACTTTATTGCTATGATGATAAAGTCTAATTTTGTTAAGCAAAATGTGTAAGCGGGTGTGTAAGTAGGCGGGTGCCTACTTCATTTCTACCTACTAATACCTATATCAGATAAAGATACAAACCCTGAGATAGGTATTAGTAGGCGGAAATGAATGGAATATCAGATTTTTTTCTCGAATCGGATGTCGGTCCCATAGTAAAAGTTCATGAATATGATCTCAGAATTAACCCTCTAAAATTTGAACGGTGAATAAATGTCTCTTTATAATTATAATTTTACCGGAGGGCGTAGCGTGTGTAGGCCCCCACGAGGTGGACTGATGACCTGGTGAAGGTCGCAGGAGTCCGCTGGATGCGGGTGGCGCAGGACCGATTATTGTGGCAATCTTTGGGTTAGGCCTATGTTCAGTGGCACTGGACGTCTTTCGGCTGATATGCTGATGATGATGATATAATTTTGGCTGTATGTGGCATGGCACTGTCGACCTTCGACCTACTGAAACTAGGCCTTGATAGTTCTTGGTCCGGCTTCCTTACGACAGCACCGACAGTTTCCTTTTATAATAAATATCGTTAAATATGCACGTCGCTTTCCGGACGGCGAACGACCGGTGCATGTCTGATGATATTTCGTCCAGAAGCTCTAAGTAACATCGGTGCATTCTTAATATAAAGTTAACCTGAATATTAACATATATTCTCAAATACAGTTGCTGAATTTTGTACATTGTTGTGAATGCCATCGTTAGATGTGACTAGCAATGTACAAGTTGCAGAACATTCTCAAAATTGCGGAAATATACTCAGAAAAATCCAAGAATTTTCATTTTTTTTTTTTTTTTTTTTTTTTTTTTTTTTTTTTTTTTTTTTTTTTTTTTTTTTTTTTTTATTTATCGTATGGCATTTACACACTGGTTTAGACAATAGTGATTACATCAAATTAAAATTTAAAATTTACAGTTTTGCAGATATACACTCGCGTCAATTTAAGAGTAAGTTCTCAATAATAATAATATAATAATAAATTCTTTATTTTCAGACTTATGTCCATAGTATGTTAGTTACATTGACCTTAAAACTAGTGTTAGTGACTTATAAAACTAATTTTACAATCAGTGCCAGAAACTACTTGATGTACGTCCATGTAGTCCTGACCTGATTAATCCAATGCCACATAAAGGGACCGTCGTACCTTCCAGCAATCACCTTTAGAATGCTGTTTTGTTCAATGAGTACGTTTACATGAGAACTTAAAAAAATGAAGAATAATTTATTAAATAATTGAGTAAATAAGGCGTAAAATATACCTTGAAAGGTATGAATAACCAACGGTTTTGGCATGATTCTCTTGCTTGTAAAAAAAGATTGCTGAGAATATTCTCTATAGAAGTTTCGCAACTTATGAAACTTCTCGGTACATTGCTAGACGTGACAAATTGCTACCCCAATATTACTACGTCCAGCAGTGGACTGAGATAGGCTGATCACTCATACACGCAATCGACAACCCGCCTTCCCTGGGAGACACCCATGTAATGGACGTCTAAATATCAACACAACAACCATTTCAGTATATATATTTACTAGCGACCCCGGCTTCGCACGGGTACTTTACCTACATAAAAACCTTCCTCTTGAATTACTCTACCTATTAAAAAAAAATCTCACCAAAATCCGTTGCGTAGTTTTAAAGATTTAATCGTGTAAAAGGACGTAGGGACAGAAAAAGTGACTTTTTTTTATTCTAGTTGTGTACTCAGTGATTTGCACAAATATTCATCAAGTGGGTGGCGCGATGAGCGTCAGTACACGCCGTGCTCGCGAGTATCGAGACGTGAACGCGGGCTCAGTGCTTGATAATGGAGACCTAGGCACTCCGTAACAAATCGCGTCGTCATCTGTCTTCGAAGCTAGGTGTAATTTAAAAGACATGTCATTACAAGGTGCCCACGAGGAAAGGAAACAATTCTAACAACATATTCCTGAGACTAAAAGAAGCAAAAAATTTGAAATGAGTTTTGGTCAAATATGCAAAAAAAAAATATTTTTTTTTTGATGTTTGAAATGTCTTAACCCTTAATTCGATACCGGGTAAAATACTAGACATCCAAAACACAAAAATCTACACAAGAAACCAAAACGCTGAAGCGAAAACTACGCAGTGTAAGTGTATTGCATAATGATTATTATTCTGAAAAAAAATGTGTCGAGCCAACAGAAACGCCAGTTTGTCATAAATCGCCGCCAAGATACCCAATTGGGAAGGACACGTTGCCCGGCCTAACGTTAACAATTTTTTTTTTCGTAATTTTGTATGATAAGGTATTGTTAAATTTGCACATCTATTTAACTAAATACTTGAAGTACATATTTCTGTTTACTCGAAACTTCTAACACAGTTCATCAATGAGTTTATTACTTGCAAAGTAGAATGTCTAGTATTTTTCCCGTTGGCAACTACGCCATGTTTTATGTTGTTGTTGCTATGTCCAGTATTTTTCCCGTTGCCAATGATACGGTGTTTTAACTATGTCCAGTATTTTTCTCGTTGTCAATGTTACCGTGCTTCATCAACACATTATAATTTCGAGTAAAACCGCTCAAATGAAATGAAAATGGGACACTTTTTATGTAAAAACCAGAACTAAGTGACCTGCAATAACAACTATATCATAATATTGCTATATGGCCATTTTTTTAGATACTACTCATAACGACGTAGGTACTACTAACGAAATAGATCTTCGCACTCAATGAGCTCTTGCTGCCCAATATATCAAATAATTATTAATATATCTATATATTATTTTTATGTAATGTATTTCTAATAAAGCTGTGTGATTTCAAGTCCAAAAAAAGTTTCCTAGATGCCGAAAACTCAGACGAGGAAGATGCTGCACATCAGTACAGAAAACAGCATATTTTCAATGACTCCCAGTATTGATTTTTCATTGGAGCGACTTAATTTACTCGGAGAAGAGTCCGACAAACATGTAAACAAAAGTCAATCTGAAAAAAGTTTTGCTTCTCGTATGATAAGGACATCATTAAGACATCGCTGTTGATGATTAGCCAAGTAAACTAAGCCGCTCTAAATGCATTGATTTCACTAAATTGTGAACCTAAATCGTAGAACCTGTGAACTATAAATGGAAAAAAGATACACTGAAATCAAATGCTGACATAGAACCAGGTGAATTTATATTTACCATTTATAAAGACTTATATTATTCTATACCAGCCTTGAATTTCAGTGTCCCTTTTTTTTTCATTTGTAGTCCACAGATTCTAAGATATTACTACTTACTTATTGAAATTATAAGTTTTTTAATAAGGATTTTGACATAAAATATCTTGATTCATATGATATATGTAAAAAAAATAAAAAAATATAATGAACTAAATTAACCGTACAATTGGCAATGGCAAAAATACTGGACGTTCAAGCCCAATACCTATTCACTGCATAGTTGGCAACGTGCAACATACTTGACATATGATTTCTGAAAAACTATCCATAAGCGATTTTTTTTATTAATTTTCTGTTATTTAAAATCATATAAATAGGCATAAAAACTATAGTTTTATGTATGTTTTCAAAAAAAGTGTAGTTGTCGATTTAAGGGTTAATAGGTACACAAAAAAAAGAATTTTATTAATCAAACTATCGCAAAAAATGCACTTAGAGTTTTTTTTTTACATTTGCTAGGTAATTAAAGATATTTTTGTTCATTTGATGTCTGTTAATTAAGTGTGACAAGACTAAGACAACATGGTGACAAAATCGTTTTCTAAAATGCGTTTATTATAGTGTAACGGTCTAAAACAGTTTTAAGGAAAAATCAAATTTTCTCTTAAAATAGACTGAATCCAGAAAACTTCATATGACATTTTTAACTTCAAATTTGGTCAGAAATAAGTTGTTGAGTTTTTTCCCTTTCCTAATGGGCACATTATCTATCACAACACATTGAATGCTTGGTTCAGTCCGCAACTTTGATTTTGGCAGCTCAGGTTTCATTGAAAAAGGCACGTATGCAGCTGAAAGTTGTAATTGCAATCGTACAGCTCCCACAAAGCAAAGGCCATACATTCCTACTTTCTGTTTTGTTTTTGTGTACGAATACCATGTTAGTACCACTACTTCAGTTTATCCCATACTAAGAAATGCAAATATAAAAGTTGTCATTATTTTGTCAATTTTGGTATTGTTACTCATTCCATTGAGCGATGACATGTGTCATTACAAATATAATACAGGGTGTTTGGTTAGCGGTGTCGGAGCTTTTAAGGGCTTAAACTACATAAATTATAAATATTAGATGTAATATACCAAAGAAAAACGACCAAGATCACCTATGTCCGAGGTGGGGATTGAACCCACGTACTCAGCTTTCGCGGCTGATGCCTGTACCCCTCGGCCACTCGGTCTTAGCAACCACCGGTCAAATTTCTCGGCTATATGCAATCCATTACAAGGCTAGGCGCCTTTGACCATTCTCTAAGGGCAAGCACTAACTACATGCCTGCACCTCCTATTTAGAATACTTTACAGTTTTCTAGAATAGCTAGAGAGAGATGGTGCTGCCATCTATTGAACATATTGTGAAAACACAAATCAAATTATTTATTAACTAAATATTTTGATTTGTACTTTTAATTTTTCTCCAGTAGTCACACTACTTAATACTATATAAATTATAAATATTAGATGTAATATACCAAAGAAAAACGACCAAGATCACCTATGTCCGAGGTGGGGATCGAACCCACGTACTCAGCTTTCGCGGCTGATGCCTGTACCCCTCGGCCACTCGGTCTTAGCAACCACCGGTCAAATTTCTCGGCTATATGCAATCCATTACAAGGCTAGGCGCCTTTGACCATTCTCTAAGGGCAAGCACTAACTACATGCCTGCACCTCCTATTTAGAATACTTTACAGTTTTCTAGAATAGCTAGAGAGAGATGGTGCTGCCATCTATTGAACATATTGTGAAAACACAAATCAAATTATTTATTAACTAAATATTTTGATTTGTACTTTTAATTTTTCTCCAGTAGTCACACTACTTAATACTATATAAATTATAAATATTAGATGTAATATACCAAAGAAAAACGACCAAGATCACCTATGTCCGAGGTGGGGATCGAACCCACGTACTCAGCTTTCGCGGCTGATGCCTGTACCCCTCGGCCACTCGGTCTTAGCAACCACCGGTCAAATTTCTCGGCTATATGCAATCCATTACAAGGCTAGGCGCCTTTGACCATTCTCTAAGGGCAAGCACTAACTACATGCCTGCACCTCCTATTTAGAATACTTTACAGTTTTCTAGAATAGCTAGAGAGAGATGGTGCTGCCATGTATTGAACATATTGTGAAAACACAAATCAAATTATTTATTAACTAAATATTTTGATTTGTACTTTTAATTTTTCTCCAGTAGTCACACTACTTAATACTATATAAATTATAAATATTAGATGTAATATACCAAAGAAAAACGACCAAGATCACCTATGTCCGAGGTGGGGATCGAACCCACGTACTCAGCTTTCGCGGCTGATGCCTGTACCCCTCGGCCACTCGGTCTTAGCAACCACCGGTCAAATTTCTCGGCTATATGCAATCCATTACAAGGCTAGGCGCCTTTGACCATTCTCTAAGGGCAAGCACTAACTACATGCCTGCACCTCCTATTTAGAATACTTTACAGTTTTCTAGAATAGCTAGAGAGAGATGGTGCTGCCATCTATTGAACATATTGTGAAAACACAAATCAAATTATTTATTAACTAAATATTTTGATTTGTACTTTTAATTTTTCTCCAGTAGTCACACTACTTAATACTATATAAATTATAAATATTAGATGTAATATACCAAAGAAAAACGACCAAGATCACCTATGTCCGAGGTGGGGATCAAACCCACGTACTCAGCTTTCGCGGCTGATGCCTGTACCCCTCGGCCACTCGGTCTTAGCAACCACCGGTCAAATTTCTCGGCTATATGCAATCCATTACAAGGCTAGGCGCCTTTGACCATTCTCTAAGGGCAAGCACTAACTACATGCCTGCACCTCCTATTTAGAATACTTTACAGTTTTCTAGAATAGCTAGAGAGAGATGGTGCTGCCATCTATTGAACATATTGTGAAAACACAAATCAAATTATTTATTAACTAAATATTTTGATTTGTACTTTTAATTTTTCTCCAGTAGTCACACTACTTAATACTATATAAATTATAAATATTAGATGTAATATACCAAAGAAAAACGACCAAGATCACCTATGTCCGAGGTGGGGATCGAACCCACGTACTCAGCTTTCGCGGCTGATGCCTGTACCCCTCGGCCACTCGGTCTTAGCAACCACCGGTCAAATTTCTCGGCTATATGCAATCCATTACAAGGCTAGGCGCCTTTGACCATTCTCTAAGGGCAAGCACTAACTACATGCCTGCACCTCCTATTTAGAATACTTTACAGTTTTCTAGAATAGCTAGAGAGAGATGGTGCTGCCATCTATTGAACATATTGTGAAAACACAAATCAAATTATTTATTAACTAAATATTTTGATTTGTACTTTTAATTTTTCTCCAGTAGTCACACTACT
This sequence comes from Thaumatotibia leucotreta, assembly GCA_025490895.1. Taxonomy (NCBI): domain Eukaryota; kingdom Metazoa; phylum Arthropoda; class Insecta; order Lepidoptera; family Tortricidae; genus Thaumatotibia; species Thaumatotibia leucotreta. The sequence goes on along the minus strand of JALPQI010009784.1, from coordinate 24,717 downwards.
TAATACTATATAAATTATAAATATTAGATGTAATATACCAAAGCTAAGACCGAGTGGCCGAGGGGTACAGGCATCAGCCGCGAAAGCTGAGTACGTGGGTTCGATCCCCACCTCGGACATAGGTGATCTTGGTCGTTTTTCTTTGGTATATTACATCTAATATTTATAATTTATATAGTATTAAGTAGTGTGACTACTGGAGAAAAATTAAAAGTACAAATCAAAATATTTAGTTAATAAATAATTTGATTTGTGTTTTCACAATATGTTCAATAGATGGCAGCACCATCTCTCTCTAGCTATTCTAGAAAACTGTAAAGTATTCTAAATAGGAGGTGCAGGCATGTAGTTAGTGCTTGCCCTTAGAGAATGGTCAAAGGCGCCTAGCCTTGTAATGGATTGCATATAGCCGAGAAATTTGACCGGTGGTTGCTAAGACCGAGTGGTCGAGGGGTACAGGCATCAGCCGCGAAAGCTGAGTACGTGGGTTCGATCCCCACCTCGGACATAGGTGATCTTGGTCGTTTTTCTTTGGTATATTACATCTAATATTTATAATTTATATAGTATTAAGTAGTGTGACTACTGGAGAAAAATTAAAAGTACAAATCAAAATATTTAGTTAATAAATAATTTGATTTGTGTTTTCACAATATGTTCAATAGATGGCAGCACCATCTCTCTCTAGCTATTCTAGAAAACTGTAAAGTATTCTAAATAGGAGGTGCAGGCATGTAGTTAGTGCTTGCCCTTAGAGAATGGTCAAAGGCGCCTAGCCTTGTAATGGATTGCATATAGCCGAGAAATTTGACCGGTGGTTGCTAAGACCGAGTGGCCGAGGGGTACAGGCATCAGCCGCGAAAGCTGAGTACGTGGGTTCGATCCCCACCTCGGACATAGGTGATCTTGGTCGTTTTTCTTTGGTATATTACATCTAATATTTATAATTTATATAGTATTAAGTAGTGTGACTACTGGAGAAAAATTAAAAGTACAAATCAAAATATTTAGTTAATAAATAATTTGATTTGTGTTTTCACAATATGTTCAATAGATGGCAGCACCATCTCTCTCTAGCTATTCTAGAAAACTGTAAAGTATTCTAAATAGGAGGTGCAGGCATGTAGTTAGTGCTTGCCCTTAGAGAATGGTCAAAGGCGCCTAGCCTTGTAATGGATTGCATATAGCCGAGAAATTTGACCGGTGGTTGCTAAGACCGAGTGGCCGAGGGGTACAGGCATCAGCCGCGAAAGCTGAGTACGTGGGTTCGATCCCCACCTCGGACATAGGTGATCTTGGTCGTTTTTATTTTGTATAATACATATAATATTTATAATTTATATAGTATTAAGTAGTGTGACTACTGGAGAAAAATTAAAAGTACAAATCAAAATATTTAGTTAATAAATAATTTGATTTGTGTTTTCACAATAGGCTTAAACTACAATCAATTTCTTTGATAAATTACCATACAATTTTTTTGTTGTGCCAACGATAATTAAATGGCGGCCATTTTAAAATTTCAAACAGACGAATACGGGCGCCCGTGATATTTCTGGAATTATACGTTTGTTATCGGTCCTATCCTTGCAAAAAAATCTCGTTAGAGAGCTCATTAGATAAACAAACGAATTAAGCTAATCATTTGACTCAACTATTTGAAAAACAAGGCTAAACAAATTTTTTAAATTAAAAATAGTGAAAAATTCACCTAAATTTTTCAATTAATTTAATTTTGCATGAAAACTAGGTCGTTAAGATAGGTTTTTGGTGTTGTTATTTGTTAGTACAGGATGTTAGCTAAAACACAACGCCATAATTACAGTTATACCTTAAGTACTTTAGGAATTAGAAGTGCTCAAACATGCATTGGATGGATGGAAGTCGGCCACTTCAATAATCAGTACACTGCTGACATTCATTTGTTTATGGATTTTGCATCGGGAACGTAAATGCAGCTGTTTTGGTGTATGTTTGAGCACTTGTAATTCCTAAAGTACTTGAGGTATAACTGTAATTATGGTGTTATTACTTAGGTAACATACTGTACTAATAAATAACCATACCAAAACTCTATCTTAACGACCTAGTTTTCACGCAAAATTAAATTAATTGAAAAATTAAGGTGAATTTTTACCTATTTTTAATATAAAAATTTTTTTTAGCCTTGTTGTTCAAATAGTTGAGTCAAATGATTAGCTTAATTAGTTTGCTTATCTAATGAGCTCTCTAACGAGATTTTTTTTGCAAGGATAGGACCGATAACAAACGTATAATTCCAGAAATATCACGTGCGCCCGTATTCGTCAGTTTGAAATTTTAAAATGGCCGCCATTTAATTATCGTTGGCACAAAAAAAAAATTGTATGGTAATTTATCAAAGAAATTGATAGTAGTTTAAGCCCTTAAAAGCTCCGACACCGCTAACCAAACACCCTGTATATCTTTGACTATAACTACAACTTTCCTAGTCAGGGTACCTATAATGGGTAGGCGTTTATCTTTAATCGTCGCGGATAAGACAACTGTCACATTCGAAGGAAATAAGTCCGAAGATAACACCGATCACGACAGACGATAAATTTCAACTATCATAGGCACAGTTTTGACTAATCAGGGTGATAAACATTTTTTTAAATACAATATATAGTTATCTAGAAATTCTAGACACTTATTTTAACACGCTTTTATTTTAGCTTCACGTGTATGTATACTATAACTTCACTTGCTTGCTATGTATGTAAGAAAATCTTACAATCTTAATTTGACCCACTTTCGTCTTCGATTAGAATGAAATTTTGCACACGCTCTGAGTTCTGATGACAATACATAACTAGCTAAGATACGTCATTACAAATCCAATATGGCGGCCTCCTAAAGATGGCGGACTGGCTGTTTGACATGCACCCCCATGATATGGGTATCGGTTCTCTGCCTTTTCGCCGAAAATTGTATTGCCGAATTTCACTTCCCAACCAACTTTTTGTAGAAGTGCATTTCTCAACTTTACATAATCCAACCTAACCTAACCCAACTAGTGGGTAATCCTCATTTCCCAACATGGGGTTGTAAAATGAAATGGTTGCGAAATAATTAATAGCAAAAAGTTATTCGGCCAAATGACACTTCTGTGAAAAGTTGATCGGGAAATGAAATTCGGCAATACAATTTTCGGCTAAAAGGCAGGATACCATGGGTATCAAACGAAAGGATTTGCTACCTTGCTTGTCACGAATACGAAAAATGCGTTTTTCTTTAACTATTTTTTGAATAATCAGTGCAGTGGCTATGTTACAAAATCGGAGGTTATTTCATAATTTAAGCTACGTAATCCAGCACAAATGAAACCAAGTCTGGTTGGGTTTAGATCCGGTTTCCTTTGGAACGTTTCCTTGCACTGAAAAGCGACTGAATTTATTTCGAATATTTCATCGAGAGATTCAGAGAGATTGGTGTCTACGTATGTTGCCTTTAGTGTTCAAAGGTGCCGACAACAGGGTATCCAAGGACCCTATTAACCTTTTAAATAAGTCAATATCATGGGACAATCTAGTCCCTCGGTAAACTTTATTAAAGCATGTGTTATGGGACGAGATAATTAATATGTAACAAATAGATATTGAAATATATAGGAAACAACCTAGGTACAAATATTCGGGATAAACACTTAAATAAATACAAGCAACAGGATTAAAACCCAGAACCTGCATTTGAACCGAAATTTTGAATAAACCCAGATTCGATGTCGACGGCAAAAAGTTGATAAGATTTATGCAACACGCGCCTCTGGAGTTGCAGGTATCCATGGGTAGCTTTTAAAACGTCAGACAAAGCAGTTTAAATTTTGAAGTCACTCATTAACATTCAAGAACTGGGAGTAATTGCAGTACGCATAAAGTAACAAATGTTTAGTACATGTAATACGTTCAAAATTTTATAACTCATTGTTCACCTTCCGAGCGATTCAACTATGGAACTTACTCCTTGAATTAAGATGTTCTGAATGGATTGCATCCTTCAAGACGTTACTTAAGAAACACTATCTATCACTTCCTTAGTTTCCCATTCTTTAGTTTTATTTTTTCCTTTCATTGCTTAACAGAAACTAAATATTTCTCACAATTTCACTATGTCATGTATTAGCATTTTTATAATGTTTATGTATCTATTTATATTTATTTAATTGTATTTTGTGTTCATTTCTAAATTCGTTAGCATAATAACTACCACCATTCTCAGTTTTGCACCACGTACTGTTAACTTTTACTTTATAATCTCCTCTACCCAAAGGTTGTCTAAAAGAGATCGCTCTTTAGCGATAAGGCCGCAGTTATTTTATTGTACTGTTCTAAAGCGTTGTACAATCCGTAAAAAACCCCAATTAAAATCCTTATTTAACTAGCTCTATTAGCTCGTTCGCTTTGTCTGTACTCAGACAATGTAATCTCCCTCTTTATAGCCGTGCATCGATTGAAATCCACTTAAGATCGAACCCGACCTGAATCTGCAAAGTGCTTTTTATGTCAGACAACGACAGTTTTTGCGGTGGACAGGGTTGCCACTGTATACTTACGAGTATGTCTTAGTTTAACACTAGGGTGGGTCCAATATTACAAAAACCAAATTACAAAAAATAAAATCGTCTTTAAGCGATTTTTTGAAGATCCCATCGTCAGACCCCGACTTGGTATCAGTGGGACCATCTCGAGATACCGTTCGCTTTTTTCTTAAATCGGTTCATAATTCTTGGACATATTGAATAACATTCATGCAAAAAACACAGTCGAAATAGAGAACATGTTTTCCTCCTACTTACCTCTTTTCCTAACTCGGTAAAAAAAGTGCCGCTGTTATCCCTTGACTACCTACGTCCTGTTTGTATCACATAACCACCTACGTGCGGTCATGGAGACCGCTTCTTCTTATGGGACCTGATTTATTTAGTTTGACGTGACTGAAGGGGTTTAAATACACTTAAAATTGTTTCAGGCATGGTTGAAACAAGAATATAAAAATAATCAACATTTTTCTGTTTCAAACTTAACATATTTATTAACTTGTTGTATTTTCGATTACAAAAGTAAGTATCCTTCAGGACATGAGATTACAAAATTAAAGAACATTAATATAAATCTTTTCATTATAAAAAAATAAAATTGAGCAATCAAAAATGGTATTAAACTATCAAATTTGGTTACAAATAAGATATTTTTGTAAAATTACATGCTTTTAAAATAACCATTCTTGTCTGCCGTCGACACAGAATTTGTTCGAACATTCAAATACAAAGCAATTTTCTAGCCCCGCGGAAGACGCTGATTATTTGCCCGACGCTCTAAATAGGTCTCACTAATTTTTCGGCCAGTTTCTTCATAAATTTAAACCTTTTTTCAAAACTGTGTCAAATAACAATTATTATGAAATTTAAATAACACAACCACCTACGTGCGGTCCCTGAGACACTTACAAAATGTATCGTAACCACCTACATGCGGTCTCACAGACCGCCGATGCTAGTTTATTAGTCACCAAATCCAAATGAGTGCACGTCTGAACGAGTCGACAGCATGGCCGGCACTGCGGAGGGGCCGGGCAAAGGTACAAGGTCACAGAGGCGTGAGCGATGTACTTGCGTTCAGTTATTGTCAATTTTGTATAATCCAGTGTCTGTGAGACCGCACGTAGGTGGTTAAGGGTTATAAATAAATATCTTGGGACTCTTCCACAAATCGACCCAAGTCGCACGGTAAGCTCAATTAACGCTTGTGATGTGGGTACCGGTTGGCGATATATATAATAGATACTTAAATACATAAAATTAAATTAGATTATCAGTAGCCCTCACACTAGGTCTAGCCTGTGTCGTGAGGACTGTGGTCACCTGTAAATTTACCACAGTCCTCACGACACAGGCTAGACCTAGTGTGAGGGCTACTGATAATCTAATTGTAATATTTCTAAGTTTAGACATAGGCAAAATGTTAACCCTTAATCTGATAAATGTGATTATTGAAATAAATAAATTTCGTATTTCATAGACAGTCATGGCTGGCCAGGAACAAATATTTGTGATAAATAAATACACAAATAATGCCCTCGCCGGGATTCGAACCCAGAAAACTCCTGCTTCGTAGGCAGGGTCACTACCAACTAGGCTACGGAGGCTATTCATTTTATGTCTCCTTGTTATATTTACATATAATTTACTCGTGTCAGATGTCCACTTAAATCAACGTAACTCGCCAGTCGTGACAAAATCATACATATTCATAGTCTCATCATCATTACGTCAAGGAACCAATTTAAAACGTAATCGAATGACGTTCTGCCGTGGACAACCCTGGTTGCCATTTGCATTTAAAACAGATTAAAGAGCCTTCCACGAGGTAATTGAGTTTTTCCCGGCCTAGGCCCTTTGCGGGTCGATGTGCCGATCACCGGCCCGAGTCATTAGGAAAGGCTTTCAATACGTAAATGTCCCTATTTGCGGCCTATTTAGTTTTATTTGTTTTATAATACAAAATAATCCTTAACTACGTATACTTAAATATGTTAACTATTATTTTTATACACATACCTAATACACATGGGTCCATATTGGCACTTATACAATTTTTTCTTCGAATATTTTTACTAATACCATTTTTTACTCATAACCATCATTACTCCGAAAATTTTATCTCATACTTTTTTTCTTATTAAAAATTATACTTCTACCTACAATGTTCATAACGATTTTTATTTCGAAATTTTATCCTCCTAAAGTCGTGAAGTAGATTAATATATACCCATAAAGTTATTTGAAATATTTTTTTTATTTATAAACATTTTCCCATTAGGTTCACCCTGTTGTGGTATAATTCTTTTACGAATAATTCTTTATGACATAAACTAAGTAGTTTGTAGTCATAATGGACTTTGTGCAGAAACTGTTGTGGCATACTCAACTTTAGCATATTTCGTTGTGGCAGATTTCTAGTCGTTCAAATATTATTCGAGCATAATTTCGATGGTGAGGCATAATCTGGATGTGCATAAAAAGTATCGGCATAGTTTTATTTTAGCATAAAGAGAAGGAATAATTACAACCTCTCAATATAATAGAGGTAGTAGTAATATTCTGTACGTTACTTACTGTGTTACTGAGCTGAGTACTTTCTAGGTTGCTAAAAAAAATAACCTCGAAGACTAAGTCTTCTAACCTAAGCAATCCGAGTCGGATCTGCTCCGGAAGGTTTTGTTCGCTCGCTTCGCTCGCTCACTGCAGAAATGTTCACCCTCACAACAAATTCTGCCTGACAAAAAATGCAAGTTTAGAACATGTGGCTATATGCCCAAAAAAATATGCAAATCTAATTTCTGTCTTATAACATTCGGCGTAAATAATGATATGCCAAGATAGTTTCGGCCAAAATAATGTTCGAAATATTGTTATTTATGCCAAGTGATGTTTCTGCCTCATTAAGATTATGCCAAGTCTGTTATGTCCTAAGCGTTTCGGACAAAAAAAGTTATGCCAGATAGAGGGAACCCGTTTCGTACCTACAGTACTCTGCCACAACCTGATTTGTGCAGGTAGCTAGTGTTTACAGTAATAGTACGATTTATATTTAATTAAATGAAAATAATTCATACACAAAACCAGTACCTACAGATAAAAATAAATATAACATTAGAGTATATATCATAAAATAAGTATAGTGAAAAATTACATATACATAAAAGTTAGTACTAAAAATATATATGAAAAACGACATTATGAACATAAATAATTCTAAGTGATGATAATTATGAACAAAGATTACTTCTAAATACCGATCATTATGATGTTAAATTGTATAAGAAACATTTTCGGAGTTCCAATAATCTAAGTTGCAATTTTATAAATACTTTGGCGCACCCAATACACATATTCTGTAACTAGCACACTAGTCACATAGTCCACGCGCTGTACAAAAGAAGTTCAAATATTTGGAATAGAATCCAAAAGAGCAAAGAATAGTTTTAAAATGTCATAGTTCGCGGGGAAAATGTTAACTGAATTAAACACTGAACAAATCGAGGGTAATAGATACTTTGACATTAATCCAAATAACCCTAAATGTAAAAAACTTACCCCAGGTTGTTTTTCTGTTATATTGTTAGTGGACCACTTGAACCTACTTACCCACGTGCTATAAAACCTAGTAGGGTTAAATGGGGTAAGAGAATGCGTTTGCACTACATCTGCATAACCTTTTTTACACTTTTAAATAGGTACCCACATTTGTCAGCCTCCGTAGCCTAATTGGTTGACAGCCTACGAAGCTGGAGTTTCCGGGTTCGAATCCTGGCGAGGGCGTTATTTGTCTAATTTATTTATCACAAATATTTTGTTCCTTGGCTGTGTATGTATTTAAGTACCTATATGTACCTATTTAGTATATATATCGTCGCTTGGTACCCACATCACAAGCTTTAATTAAGCTTACTATGGGATGTCCAAGATATTTATTTATTTATGTTCTTACTCTGAAGTATAGAACTGAAACACCGGTATCAAACTAGGTAAATGTCACGTTTTCAACTTTAACAGATATTTCTTATCAGTTAATAGATCCAACAGAGCACTTAAATCGCAAACTGCCTTTCATTAACCCTTATCTGAACTTCACACAGTCGACTTCAAAAATATATTCACACTTTCGCAGCTTGCCCCGCTGTAATAAGGCGCAAAATTGTAAACATATTTTTGACATCACGTCATTCAGAAGGCCTTGTAATAAAACCGTTTCGTCTCAAAAGCGCCACCTAGCGACTAATGCGCTAATGCCAAATAAATTATAATTAATGGATCTTCTAAACTCGCGGTTAGAGTTTGACAGTTTACCGATTTCTCTTATTAATGGTAAAAAGGATAGGCGGATTTTAGGTGAACTAATAGTAAAACACCGATAACAGAACGGGATATTACTAGGTTTTGAAATTTATGAACGTAAAACCTAACTACCTTCGCTTAGCTATAATTTGTATGGAAAGAAGAAGCGCGAGGGCACAAAAGGTAAGTAAAATATACTTACAGAATGTTCATTGTCGTTCAAATTTTAGAGGATTCATTCTGAGGTCATTTTGATGAACTTTTCTATGGGACTGACCTCCGATTCCTAAAAAAAATTGATATTCGGTACAAACAATGAGATATTACTGGGCGGCAATGTACGGAAAATCAGATTACATTCAAAATATGGCCGTACAAAATAATAAAAAATACGTCTCAACATTAATTGTACGTGAAAAAAACAACGACCTTACTGTAAGACAACATTACGACACTATCTGTGTTTTAAGTCTTACTGCAGACTTCTAAACCTATGCACAGAAAAATCCTAATCCTAAAACCTAATTAAAATAAGGTGATATTTCCCAATCTCTAAATCAAATGATCTCAAAGTCAAACTTATTTAGACGATCCTCAGACTGTCTACGGGAGCTGACCAAAACGTAAAATTAATAAAGTATGAAATACGTGTCAGGACCCAAAAATGTCGTATTAACTAAATAAGCGGTCAACATTTAAAATTGAAGTACTTACCTTTCAAATAATGCTTTACGAAATCCGTAAAGCCACTTAATAAATTGGACAGCCGTGTTTTAAATTTTAATTCCACGCGTAATGGATTAACTTTATTATCATATTCCAAATTTTCCGACTCATTGTTTTTCTTTTACACCTTGTGGTAATATCACAGAGCTTGAACTCGCTTAGCCAATGAATTCAAACATGATTTAGCTTGAGTTTTATCATTCGGCCAACAAATTAAGGTTGACAATCGCATGGCCTGATACCAAAAATGTAATCTCATTTTAAGTGGGTCCCTAAAGACTGCAAAAGGGTAATTCCTCGTAATTCTTAGATTACCGGTTATTTTTTGTAAAAATTAGTTTTGCAAATGTTTTCCTCCTCAGTGAGTAGGCTTTCACGGATTTTCTTTATAACCAGATGCTTCCCAGCTCATTTACTTTCCTGTCAGAATTTTCAACGCAAAATTTACAAACGCGAAGCAGCGTTCAATTATTTTGAGAACATCAACGAAAACTGGTTTATGGTGATTTAATTATATTGCTGTTATTTTTGAAGTCTCACTCTTAAAACATGCATCAATTACATATTTACATTTGCATACTGTGTCGCATCACATTTATATGTTGAACAAGTTTACCTTCCCTCAATCGGCCATTTTGACTCTTTGATTTGTTATAATATAAAGTCAAGTTAAAAGACGAATACATGAACGAAAATATGTACACATTATTTACCTTATAATAATAATGATAGTATTATGAATACACATTTGGCACTTTGCACGCATATCGACGGCCCCTACGTAAGTTGTCGTAACTTGAAATTTGGGATTTTTTTTTATTTCATAAAACATCATATATTTTAGCAATGTTTCCGTTCCACGAAGAAAAAATTTAAAAAACCTATTACAAATAGGTTTTTGACACACGTAAACTATCGTAACTTAAAAAAGTACCGTCGTACACTGTAGTAAGTGTACTTACGACAGTTAATACGGGGCGGCCACCCACGCTCGCGCAGCGTAAGTGCCACTTACGATCTTATACGCGGTGGAGCAGAGGTTTTTCGTGAGTGATAATTGTTTAACAAAAACTAACAACTAGATGAGACAAAAATGGACAAACGACACATTTTATTCGATAAAAGTAAGACACTGCATCGGGGACAAACTCAAACTAACTGCAAGACCAAAATTAAGATGAAATAAAAGACGCTTTAGAAATAAAAATGATTTAAAACCACTAAACAAAGTTGGGAATCTGTTCAATTTCACTCAAAAATCAGGTGCGAATTTATTAGTATGGATGTTGACAAAATTTTAATAATACCGGTGAATACTGTAGTATGTATCACTTGCCACAACTTACTTCGGAGTTTAAGATCGGTGTTTTGTCTTAAGTTTACCATACTACTATTTACATTGGATTTTATTTATTTTTTATGTTGTATGTGTACTTGAGACATTTTTCGTCGGAAATTGTTTTTAAATTTCTATTGTAAGTGATATTTAAGACAGTATACGCCGGATCAAATACAGAGTTACTACAATTTACAATTACAATGTTGACGTATTTCAATAATTTCAGCTCATTATATAGGTTCATTGTCTCATTACCAAGGTTAGTCATCAGTCATCAGTGAAATCATCATCTGCAGATCGACGATTTGACTGCTGACTGAATGAAACCGCCAACAGCAGCAGTATCTAATCATGAAAGCGATATGACTGTTCTTTAATATTATAATTACGTTAAAAAACACTTAAAATGATGTAGATGAAGCTGCAGGCATTTTTGTTAACTGATTATTTTATGTTTTTGAACTGTGAGAGAAGTCATTAATCTGCCATGTCTATAATTATTATTTCAAAATTACGTCCCTAATGCTGAATGACAGACGTAGTGATGAATGTAATTAAGTTTTTATGTACTAACTAAATGTACAAAATTATAATTAAACGGTTAAACTCATGTATATTCGGTAAATATAAAAAGTGGGTAATGAACAGATGAGCACCTAGCGGCTCGCTGAGCCCGTTGAGATAACACGGGTTGAAGGTGGTCCTGCGCAAGCATTGATGTCATGTCCGACTGCGGGTTTGTGTCACCGAACACTACGTTATAGATGAAAAGCACACAAAGTCACTGGTGCACAAAACCATCATACGCTTGGAGATAACCGGCTTCCATGCCGTTGGCTCAGTCCAGCCCCCATCCCGATTGAAATTAATCTTAATCGCTCTGTATATCTTCACTGGCAGATAGAATCTTTACCGTACTAGCACCCTCGCTTTATTAAAGCGTTTAGGACGTGCAATGTGCCTGTATCGTATGCGTTCACCATAGCTGAGTTGTCTATCCCCCTGTCCTTTACACTCCATATGTGCTCCTAGTCTTGTAGACTCATTACGTCGTTCCTTACCGAAGTCATACAGTGTCTCATAAACGCCCGAACTGCCAAATGAATTCCCGTCCTTTGGAGAGCGTAAGAAGTACTCATATTGGTATGAGGACGCAAAATGGTCTTAATGCTAAACCTCCGTCGTAATAGGCGTTCAATTTCGTTTGTCACTGCATTAATATGAGGCAAGAATCCTGGTGCTCTCTCTACTGTGTGTTGATATCGAAACGTCCCTGAGCTCCTTGTACGCTGACTTTGTCTCCAACCATATCTGTTCCTCTCCAAACTCTGCAACCTCTCGTCTCGTCTGACATGTTGCAACATTTGTAATAATTTAGATAACAGGAGGTAATAGAAGATACCTGTGTCCAGCAGTGGACTGAAATAGGCGAATGATGTGATGTGAATAACCGATATTAACTCATTTCGCATGTATTGTGAATCACAGAACCGCGAGAACAGTTTTGCGAGATAATGGTATAGGCCAGTTAGCAGGTAGCTTTTCTATATACTTTTTGTGACCGACGATCATTTTGACCTAGCATTACTAACCCAAAACGAAGTGTCCCATCCACCTCTCTCTTAAAAGTGAATTTTATTTTGGGATGCATTTCATTAATACCGCACATCAGCAACTCTATATTAGGAATTACAGCAAAAATATCATACACATTTCATAACAAGCATCTCGGCCTATTCGGACAACTCTCTTATGCCTTCTGCTCAAATTTATCCATGAAAATGTTCACCAGTACCAGAACTACATTATAAGAGAACTTTATGCTTCAATCTGAAAATAATACTCCTCTCGCCAAAAGAAATAGCAACTATTCAGGAAATGTTCGATGAGTCGTTATGAGCTACAATATCTTTAATTATTTTTATAGTTTCCAGTACTTGCAAACAATGAAGCTACATTTAACTCAACTATATAATCTCGTCTTCATTCAACACGACAGTTTCCAGAAACTGTACAAAAATACTGTACCTGATCTATAGTTCATGATAAAACATACAAAAACTATTCACCTGATCAATTTCCTCAAAATATTCCATAAAAATACTATTAAATTGTCTATTAAATGGCATAATAATAGTAACTAACAAAAAGTTTTTATAATGTTTCCGCAAAATAATGTAGTAAATAACAGATACGACTAAACTTACACGCATAATTACGACGTATCTTGTAGTATGTATAACTTACGATCAATGACCATTCATAACCACCAGCGTAAAGTGAAGTTAGTAATACATACCACAATTTTTAGATTCTGTTCTCCGTCATATACTGTCGTAAGTGAAATTCCGGCAAAAGTATGAAATATATCAGAAAAGTTATTATATCACTATAAAGATAGTATCTTTGTTAATGTTTATACCAATTTTCAAAGCAATCCATTGAACTATGTGACCACCGTACACATTTCAAACTTTAAAGTGCTCTCCTGTAAAGTTGCCATTTTTAACTTACAACAACTTACGTAGGGGCCGTAGATATGTATCTTCTACCTTGACTGTATATACGTGATCGCAATATTGCAATACATTAGATAATTTTTTTATTTTATAATAATTATATTGTGTAACTACTCGTCTTAATATACACAATTTTACACTATTGGAGGGTTGCATCATACCATCAGGCGGCAGGATCAAACCGTTCGCTAGAATTTAATGTATTGGGAGATTAAGTAAGATTGATCGGCCTAAGTTTTCGCTAAGAGTCCGGTATGATGAAAAAATAACCAAGTTCACCAATGTCCGAAGGAGGCCAGCTCACGTCCTCAGTTTTCGCGGCTGATGCTAAGAACCCTTTCCTTGGTTGGATGTTGGTGCAACCCTTATCTGTATGTTGAGTATAAACGATATCATGCTCGCCATTTTTGGCACGTTATGCAGCTGCATGCAATAATAGCGCTGCAAATGGCCCATTTTTCTTGCCGACTATAAACTGAGGTTTTGGAACCTTTTTTACTCGGGGACCAACGAACATAAATTTACGTGATACCAATTATGTATTAAATTTGGGGCAGGAGGCGGTACTTTATCTCCACTTTTTGTCGTTGGCATTATAGTAAGCTGCTGCCATACCCAGTCATTATTATAATAACTACAATAAGTATGATACTTCAAGGTACATTGCTACATACACATTCTTTAAAATAGTAGGTAATTATATCTATTACTGAATCAGAAATTTCAAAGAGGCTAATATAAATAGTTATTTATCATGAGGATAATCTTAAGGATGAATATCTTAATATTATCTTAATCTAATGTAGTGATGAGTAAAAAGTTAGAGAAAAAATATCCAAAAACTTTGGTCGATATTGGTGTTGACATTAGCGTGCTTCTAGGTCTCAGAAAAAATAGTAGTCATAGTCATAGTAGTAGTCATAGTATCTTTATTCATAAACAATACAAGATTGTGTTTGAATTATTAGTTTGTACATTCACAATAATAATAACAAATAAAAATAAAAATTCTACGTAAACAATTTCACAAAAACTTATACCTAACGAGATCAAGTTAATAACAATATAGAATCAAATCATAACTAAAAATTTCAAATAAAATATAAATAAAAAAATAACACAACTCTATAATTCAATTGCCAAACACCTCGTCAATACTGTAAAAGCAATCTCTTAATAAGTATTGTTTTAGTTTTTGCTTAAATTCAGTATATTTTGATATCATTTTTAATTCTTGAGGCAGTCTGTTAAACAATTTTACGGATTGATATCTCACAGAGTGCTCTTCTATTTTTGAAATTGGACGGAAGTTAACTTTTAAGTTTTTTGTGCGTGTGAGCATACGAAGCTCACATTCGTTTTGCGTTTCAAACCTTTGCCTGTGTTTTATTAAATCTGTGAGTAATATATGTATGTATAAGCTAGGGACTGTGAGAATACCGAGTTTTTTAAAGTATTCTCTGCAAGAAACCCAATGTGGGATGCGAAACATTATTCTCACAGCCCTTTTTTGGGCGGTTAGAGCTCTATTTACATTATACTTAAAGCTATTACCCCAAAACATAATACTATAACGTAACTTAGATTCTATTAAGGCATGATAAACTATTTTTAACTGATCTATATAAATTTCATCTCTCAGACTTCTTAAAGCGTAGCAAGCTGAGTTGATGACTTTTTCAATAGCATCCAGCTCCTGTACCCAGCTTAGCTTTGAATCAAGGCGCATACCTAGGAACTTGACATTATCAACTATATCTATAGTAGATCCGTTAATAGTCACATGAAGCTTGTCAGATTTTTTGGAGTTTTGTTTGAACAGCATTATTTGAGTCTTGTTAGAGTTAAGGCAGAGATTGTTAAAAGTAAACCATTGATGAAAAGTTGATAAAGCTAAGTGTACTATTTCATTGAGTTGTGTTATGTGATCAGCATGAATAACGGCATTTGTGTCATCAGCATACATTATTAAATTACAACCTGGTACCATATTAGAGACATAATTGATAATATCATTAGTGAAGATGTTGAACAGTATTGGGCCTAAAATAGATCCTTGCGGAACACCTCTGCCAACCTTCACTTGACCAGATGTAAAAAATTGTTCATAGTTATTACACAAATCTTTAATTTGAATGTATTGATTACGGCTTTGTAGGTAATTTTTGAGGAGATTGTAAGTCTTACCCCTAATTCCATAAAAGATAAGTTTTTCTAAGAGTATATCATGGTCAACAGTGTCGAAAGCGGAACTTAGATCAAGAAATAAGCCTGCAACTCTCTTTTTAGAATGGACTTTCGATATTACGTCTTCAATTAAATGGTTAATAGCATCTGTAGTACCTATATTTTTTTGAAAGCCAAATTGTCTCGGGTTTATTATATTATGAACTTGAAGGTGGTATAAAAGACGAGATTTAATAAGCTTTTCAAAAATTTTTGACAATACTGGAAGAAGCGATATGGGTCTGTAGTTATTTGGGTCTGTTTTTATCCCTTTCTTGAACACAGGCACCACCTTGGCCAATTTTAACTGATCCGGGAATGTACTTTGTTCATAGCATTCATTAAAAAATACTGCTAGAGGTTCTGACAATAAATCAATAGAATCTTTAAAAACTGAGATAGGCATTTCATCGTACCCGAACGACCTTTTGTTTGGCATGGATCTAACAGTTTTTTCCACCTCAAATGAGGAAATCGGCCACCAATCAATATCTTTGTACTGATTTTTATTGTGTAGCTTCAGACAATGGCCTGCATGAGACAAATCACTCGTTACAATAGCTTTACTATGGTCGAAACGGTCAGATAATATATCAGCAACGGCTTGAGGATCATCTATAATTTGATTGTCAACTTTTAAAATTAACTTTTTCTGAGTAACACTCACTAATTTATTCCTATGTCTATTTACAACATGCCATATGCTTTTAGTAGTTCCATTAGCCTTGCATATTTCCGTTTGTATCGCCAGTCTTTTTGCATGCCGAACAACTTTTCTAAATGTATTTATAAATTTATCACGGTATGCAATAATGGAGTCGTCACAAGTAGATTTATTTATGTTACATAGCACTCTCTTCATTTTACTGGCTACCTTTATGCCTTTTGTGATCCACTTAATCTTCAGTTGGTCATTAATTTTGATTTTTTTTCTTTTTTTTTATAAAACTTTGCTGGAACACTTCAGACATTGTATTTAGGAACCCATTAATACCTATATCCTCCCAACATGTCTCAGCCAACCTATTTCTAAAAGATTGTGTACTGTTCTTGGATGCGAATCTTTTTTCTACAACAACTCGGGTACTATTATTGATTTTATTAATTTCTACGCTTGATCGACAAAATATGGCAGCGTGTCCATCTGCTAACCCATTATGGTCAACCCTCGTCGTAATATCTATATTGGAAGGCAAATTGGTTATAAAATTATCAAGGCAAGACTCCGAATCGTTACGTTTAAAGGTAATGTCATTGATGAGGTGTTTGAAATTGTAACATTTTAAAAGACTTAAAAAATCAGATCGCTGCTTATTTTCAACTAGTAAATTAACATTAAAATCTCCACAAATAATAGTTTTTTTATCGAAAAGGTAATCCAACAAAAGTTCAAGTTGTTTAAGAAAAACGTCAAAATTATTATCTCTGGGAGTTCTATAGCAGCAAATTATATGAATGTTGGTTATAATATCCCTGATGCCACATATTTCAAAGCATTCAGACATATATAGCTTTTTACATATTAAAATTTGTTCTGTATCTCTATTCAATGCTGCCGCGATTAGGGTGCCACCCCTTTTTTTCGTTGGTCTTGAATTAAAAGAGGCTAAGCTGTAATTATTTAAATGAAACGAAGTAGCAGAGTTTTGATTAAGAAAGTGCTCACTAATACATACAAAATCTGGTTTATAAGACTGTTCTTCAAGGTAAAGTTCGAGCTCGTTTACTTTAGTAGAGATACCGCATACATTTTGATGAAATATATTTAATACATCTACATGTGCCAAATTGTTACGCACGAAAAAAATCTTCGGTACTTATATCACTATGGATCAATGAATTGCGGTTTTTCAGTAGCCATTGTATGTTATAATACAGATTTTTTATTATATTATCCATGCCAGTGTTGTTTACCCTTCCGGTCTTTGATGAAAACATATCAAATGATACGTTAGCATTAGAGTCATAAACATAAAAACATTCGTTACAGTTAGGTAAGGTATTAAGCAACAAATTATTAAAATATTCAACTCTACTATTAAATATGGGTTTGCCACAAATATAAGTCGGGCATGCTATGACTAGGTTGGTATATGTTATACTTTTTGATGCTTCAGATATGTAATTGACAAGATCAAGAATGTCACTTGATTCTATAAAATCCTCTTCTCCGATTAAAATAACACAACAGTCATTCTTTGACATGCCCCGAAGTTGGTTATGAATATTCTTAAAAATTTCTCGAATACCGCCGCCTGGAGTGATATGATGGCAATATGCAGAGTTTTCAAAATAATCATTATGTCTTATAATATTCGTTATTTTGTTCTTATTATTATTACTTAAGATAAGCAAGTTATTTCGATCGTTTCTAACAGAAATATTTGTTATAGATTTGCTAGGCGGGATCTTCACGATTTGTTGCGTAGGAACTGCTGGAGCTGGAGTTTGAAATTCAGGTGTTGGACGTGCAGATGTTTGATCTTCCGGGAAATGAGGCAAACACTTAGGGAATGCGCTCTTTCCAGTTTTATTTTTATTTCTATTTTTTTTATTAGGTGCAGATATGATTGGAGAGGCTGGTGCATTTTCGTCAGAAATATTCTCGCAAATCTTAGTTTTATTGTGTAGTTCAGAAATGCCCATTTTTAGTTCACGATTTTCTGAGGTTAAGGTTTTTATTATCCTTTCAGCTACCTGAAGCTGCTCTTTCAACCAATTTACTTGCTTCACGAGCTCACCTAAATTAGGATTCTGCAAATTCGATTTCGACTGGTTGTTGTCATTTATAAGTGTAACATCAGAGTTGTTGTCAGTTAGTTTTGAAGCTGACAGTAACCCGCCAGTTTTTCGCTCAGACTCATCTTTCTGAATCATAGTAATGTCAAGACAACTGCTTGAAATATCTGGAGTACTTTCTTCAGATAAATATTCGAAGGAATTGTGTATCGGAACATTATATTTTCTTCCCTTGCTATTTTCAGAAGCAAAAAGGGGCTCTAGCGATGTACGAACCCGTTCGAATTCAGTTTGCGCGGCCACGTAAACTGTTGTTGCACTTGAAGATGGTTGACTCGGGCTGGATGACAAATGACGGCAATCACTTCCTCTTCGTATTTTAGGCGTAGTAGTTTTTTTTACGGGTATCTTACTCATGCATTGTCTACATTTAGTACACATCCACGATGCTTTACGGTCTTTATCCATTAAATTGTATAGTTTTTCGGTATTTGAACATGAGAGGTCGAATGTGAGCTTACAGCAGGAGCACGATAGATAATGTTTATTTGGAATATAATTTTTACACTTTGCACAAATCGGTTTTGTTTTTGACGCCATTATATATAACTAATCAGTAGAAATATACAAACAAAAGAAAAAAAAAACAAAATAAATTATCACTTCCAGGATTCGAACCCACACTTAACTCGTGAATAACCGTTCTTGACAGTCAATACAGTGCACCACTGCGCCAGCCAGCCTTATGGGTATGAGCCGAAATATTGTATCGAGTCTTCTTTCAGCGGCAGTGTTATTCATGAACAAGTGTTTTATGTATACTTATAATATGTTATAAACTTAGTCCACAAACACATACAGTACCTATATACACTTCAAGTATAGCATAATCAAACTTTAAGTTAAAAATTCACAATAGGTAATCACAGTATTCGAAAATTCAAATAGGGTCATTGACACTTAGGCGTCTTTTATTATTTAAATAGTTTTGGGTATTCGTTCGCGAAATTAGGCTACACAGCACTGTAGTTAGTGACAATATTGTCACTCATTTGCGATTGAATTTGTCCGAATATGATTTGTACACTATTTTTGGATATTACACTTAAGGTCATTGACTTTCGCGCGTACTTTCTGGCGGCAGTTAGATTGTTTGAATATTTTTGTTTAGTTCTGAGGTTTAACACTGAATTCTAGTTTTTATAGGTTTATGTATAGTTTTTAATCACTTTGCAGGAGTATGGTACAGTAACATTGGCGTTTTAACACGATATTCACAACATTCACTAGTGCCAATAGAAAAGGAGTAGGTAAGGGTGCACTATTTAGGCCTGAAAGTCCGTGTATCACCACCATTTTCTTGGATAACATTTAGAGTCACTAATTACATTACAATTTATTAAATTAACAAGTTTTTACACCATATAAGACACTTAAACTATTTTTTAGGAATAAAATTCGCAGTCTCAACAATTCTGTGACGGCAGCGCCATCTAATTATATACCTAACAATTCAAGCCAATAAACCTAACAATTCAAGGTTTTGTTGAGATTATCTGAAAAGTGACTGGTAAATATGAAATAACACACTTTTGGTTCCTTGGGACATGGGACGGATGTTGGTGTGAGATGCTTCTTGCATTTATACAGTCCTATCTTCAACACGAACTACAGTTAAGGCCGCCGCTGAAATCGCGAAACGTCTGGTTGACGTAACTACGAGTATAGAACGAAAAGCTGGCGACTTCCTCGCACAACGCATCAGTTTGCGATACAGCGAGGAAATGCCGCCAGCATTTTCAGTACAATGCCACAAGGAGCCATCTTGGATATAGGTTAGATTAGTTAGGTTCATCAGTCAACCACAAAATAATAACTATCAGCCTAAAGATGTCCACTACTGATTTACTGAACATAGGTCTTCCCAAGGATTGTCACAATGACCGGTCCTGCGCCACCTACATCCAGCGGACTCCTGCTATCTTCATCAGGTCATCAGTCCCATAATATGATTAATTAGGTTAGTTAGATTTAATTAATGTATATAAATTGTACAGTTTTCATTTTCAAATAAGGTAAGCAAAAATTACATCAATCGTTGATACATTTTTGATAACACCCTGAATTAGATTTCTATCATACTGTATAAACTTTTGAACCTATCGCCACAATCGTTTAGGCGGAGGTCGTCATATTCTTAGTAAGTCCCTTTCGAGATAGGTCATGTTCGGTAGATGCCACTTTCTGAGGATGTCATGTTCTGAGAAGGCCGCTTTCGGAGAGCGACACGTTCTAATTACGTCACATTCTTATATTGCCACTTTATGAGTTCGTCGCTTTCTGCAGTGTTATTCACTAAGGAAACCGCCTTGCTGTCAGCGCTGTGTCAGTGCTGCGGCAGCGTCGAGCCTAAAAATGGTATTCACTAATGTACTTTAAACGACACTAGTGCTCGGCGACGAATGCGGCGTGAGCTGGAACTACATTGCGTCGAAAGTTTGACGTTTAATGTATGAACTTCGTATTCTCTAACGAAAAACAGCGACGAACTCGCCCACAAGCTCGCTCACAGCCTCGATTCCTAATGTCAAATCAAACAGCTAGGATTTTAGACAAGGCTGTCTCGACATAGAGCTCGTTGACGAACGCAGCGTTGAATGTGTCAATAAGAGAATAGCATAGCTGAGTTTGTCGACTTCGGAGTACGTCACTTTCGCATTTTACGGCGCTCCTGTGCGTTTCTGCAAATTGACTCCTAAGAAACTAATGATCCCGATCAGGAATGGGATCGATTGGCATCAAAAAAAGAATGCAACAAAAATATAATTGTTTTGTTTCTCAGTAATGCATCAGAAAGTGGCATCTACTGAACATGACCTATCTCGAAAGGGACTTACTAAGAATATGACGACCTCCGCCTAAACGGCCACAATTTGTGTGACATGTTGGCAGGTAAGACTATGAATTTCAAACCAACCAAACTCAAATTAAATTTCGCAGTATTCAGATTCCACTTAGGCAAACCCCAGACAATGCAACTTCTTAATTGCAAACAAGATTACTTACAGTACAGTCAAGGACGTAAATAAGCATTCACTTTTTCGTCTTAAGACGTTGACATAAGGCTCAAAAATGTATACATAATTCTGCCTCTGATTGTACAAGCTTGCTCGTGCCCTTAAAATCTTATCAAGCCGCACTGTCAAACGGTTTCGTTGACGAAAATTTATTCGGGTTTCTTCCAGTACCCTAAGACCAACTACGTAGAAAAACATCTTATGTTCAGTTAACGCTCAGTGTACTTACGACCTTTTGCTGTGGAAATTATAACCACAGGCGTGACGAGGGAATGAAGCGGCCTAGTTATAAATGAAGACATGCGAGACAATCCGGGAAACCACTCAAATTTGTACCTAATATCTTTATCAATAAAGTACCCTTTAATTTTCTACAAAAGCAGATTAACAAGCACATTCGAATTAGAAAGCTGTGCACTTTAATTTAGAGTCGAATTCAGAAGATGCCACACTGAGGCGTCTCTTTTCAAATAAGCTTATGTTTGTACAGTTTTCTAACAGATATAGGCCCTTTTAAAACCGTATTATTTGTTTATATTTTTGTCGTCTAACGAAGTGGATTCTGGTGAATTTAATTGCTGTCTGTATGGTAATCCTGATTGATTGCTGTTTAGTTATTTTGAGCGTAAGACCCATTAATTATTCGAGTGATTACATGTGTACCTACATACATACATGCAATTGAAATACATTAACCTTTAGTATTACTCGTAATGTCAATGTATACCATGTACAGTTAACAAAAAATTTAGACTACCATTTCTAGATTTTATTACCACTAAATAAAGTCAAAGGTGAAGGTCGCAGGAGTCCGCTGGATGCGGGTGGCGCAGGACCGGTCATTGTGGCAATCTTTGGGGGAGGCCTATGTTCAGCAGTGGACGTCTTTCGGCTGATATGATGATGATGATGATGATGAAATAAAGTCAAAAATGGTAGATCACATTATTCGTTGACATGTATATACTGCATATCACATAGACAAAATACATCGGAGATGAAGACGGGAATCGAACCCACACCCTCAGATTTCGGGTTTACCATTAATTATTGCCATTCACCTTACAATACTGGCTCATTGACAGTTTCATTTTATTTTCTTTATTGGAAAAATAACAGGAATAGATCTGATATTCTTACAAAACATAATTGATAAATGTGGGTACAAGCTTAACATGCATCTACCCCCTTGGAAGCTATCAATAAAACGTATAATATTATAAAGGAGGTAATATTGTATATTTTATTTTACATCTTTCGGAATGCACACGAGCACCGTGTGCATTCCGAAAGATGTTAATGCTGAATTCCTGAGCATATTTAGAGTATTTAATGTTATATAAAATTTCCTGAATTCGGCTTGGTTCCAGAGATAATTAACTTTTTTTCGAAATAAGTTTTTCGACGTAACTCGTCATAGAACTTCTTTTTGATTACAATGCTATCACAATGTGTTCTAATATTTAACCACACCTTTTGCCTGACAATCAAAAAATAAGAATAGACTTGACGAAAAAACCTGTCCCTAAAAAAAATCATTTAAAAAAAATAATTTTAAAACATTGTTGTTGTGATAAAAAGTATTGGAAGTGTTAAAAAGTATTCAAAAAGTAAAAAAAAAAGGAAGAAATTTTTTTTTGTGGAATTTGACATTAGGCCTCATAACATTCTTTTTTTTTTTTTATTGTTTCAATACTACAATTTATGTACATAGATTAAATCTAACTAATCTACTTAACCTAACCTATATCTAAGATTGGCCCTTGTGGCATTGTACCGAGGATGCTGGCGGCATTTCCTCGCTGTATCGCAATACTGATGCGTTGTGCGAGGAAGTCGCCAGCCCTTCGGTCTTTAGTTACATCAACCAGACGTTTCGCGATCTCAGCAAACAATTTGCGTGCGCTGGGGCCCCAAGAACCTAAAGTTTCTACGCCAAACGGTACAAAATCGTACTCTTTGCCGAGGCCCTTATATTTATTACGTTTTAAAAATTCGGCATTTTCAGCCGCAGCGGCTGCCTTAAACGTAGTTCGTTGAAGATGGGACGGTGCCAGGGTATCTACGCAAGTAGCATCCCATACCAACATCCGTCCCAAGCTCCAAGGAACCAAAGACACACCATCAGGTCTCTTACCATCATCCCTAATAATACCAGTAGGCTCAAGAAGAGCAGGTACGTTGATCGTGGCAAGAGACCTGCGGATTATGTCGTTAAGCGTCGCATGTCTGGAAATACGGCCTGCGCTTTTTTGACAACTTAGTCCGTGGTGTCCCAGTCGGTCCACGTCTGTGCCACAACAGCATAAGTGAGGGGTACATACCGCGGCCCCGAGTCTCAGGCCGGTTGCGAGCCTAAGAGAGGCCGGATCCAGGAAAGTACCAGTACTAGCCGAAGGATGGGCATGCAGCCAGTAACTAGCTTCCCGGGTTCCGACCGCCAAAAGTCTCGCACGATCCGGACCTGCAGAGCTGTTTAGAAGAGAATTATATGTTAGATCACAATACACATTGTCCCAGCTCCTTTGCAATTTTAGGTTGTCAGGAAAATTTTTAGAAGGGCAAGCAATTTTGAATGCATTTTTGGCGTCCTCCAAACCCGCAGTCTCACAGTTAATAGGCAGAGCCCTTAGGATCTTTCCTGTGAGATCAGACGTGCTGTGGACGGATTGCAAAAATGCAGGAGAAGCCACACATGAAATTTTTCGTATCCCTAAACCCCCATACCGAATAGGGAGGGATGCTTGGGACCAGGAACGCTCCGTTAGCTGAATATTTAGAATTTTTTCTATGGTAATTTTGATTAAGTCGTCTAAAGGTGTTAATAAATTAATATTTTTCCAGAACGGACAGCAACGGAGCACGTATGTCAATTTAGGGACAAAAAGACAAAACTTAAGAATCGCAAGAGCATTATGAGGGCTAATTTCGAGTAGACGATTTGCGTGATTTTGGAATTTAGAAATCGAGTTAGAAATATAATCGGGAAAAGATTCTTCAAAAATAGGAGAACCCAGGAGGCAAAGTGAATATTTGTCTACTATTTTTATACCAGGAGTCAGACAATCAAATTTGGATTTTAAAACAGTCAAACTATAGGAAGTCTTTTGAATAAAGAGTTCGCATTTAATAAAATTTAGTTCTAAACCAATATTTTCAAAATTAGTTTTGATAAGAGACAAATCGGACAGTACGGTATCCACGTCACCTCCTAGGGTCCCATCGTCTAGATAA
>JALPQI010009783.1:0-51282 GCA_025490895.1 Thaumatotibia leucotreta | reverse complement strand
TGTAAGAACGACTACAATGTCAATAATTACAAAAAAAAAAGAAAAACATTGTACCGCCATCTCGGATGTTAGAATGGACCCGAAAATCGGATTCCACGGATGTGAATTAGTCAGAAACGAGTATAATGACGAAAATTGCAAAAAAAACAGTTGCCGCCATCTTAGATCTTAGAATGGACCCACAAAAATCGGAATCCACGGATGCGAATTAGTCAGAAACGAGTATAATGATGAAAATTGGAAAAAAAGTTGCCGCCATCTTTGATTTTAGAATGGACCCGAAAATCGGATTTCACGGATGCGAATTAGTCAGAAACGAGTATAATGATGAAAATTGCAATCAAAAAGTTGCCGCCACCTTGGATCTTAGAATGGACCCGAAAATCGGATTCCACGTATGCGAATTAGTCAGAAACGAGTATAATGAAGAAAATTGCAAAAAAAAGTTGCCGCCATCTTGGATCTTAGAATGGACCCGAAAATCGGATTCCACGTATGCGAATTAGTCGGAAACGAGTATAATGATGAAAATTGCTAAAAAAGTTGCCGCCATCTTGGATCTTAGAATGGACCCGAAAATCGGATTCCACGTATGCGAATTAGTCGAAAACGAGTATAATGATGAAAATTGCTAAAAAAAGTTGCCGCCATCTTGGATCTTGGAATGGACCCGAAAATCGGATTCCACGAATGCGAATTAGTCGGAAACGAGTATAATGATGAAAATTGCTAAAAAAGTTGCCGCCATCTTGGATCTTAGAATGGACCCGAAAATCGGATTCCACGTATGCGAATTAGTCGGAAACGAGTATAATGATGAAAATTGCTAAAAAAAGTTGCCGCCATCTTGGATCTTAGAATGGACCCGAAAATCGGATTCCACGGATGTGAATTAGTCAGAAACGAGTATAATGACGAAAATTGCAAAAAAAACAGTTGCCGCCATCTTAGATCTTAGAATGGACCCACAAAAATCGGAATCCACGGATGCGAATTAGTCAGAAACGAGTATAATGATGAAAATTGGAAAAAAAGTTGCCGCCATCTTTGATTTTAGAATGGACCCGAAAATCGGATTTCACGGATGCGAATTAGTCAGAAACGAGTATAATGATGAAAATTGCAATCAAAAAGTTGCCGCCACCTTGGATCTTAGAATGGACCCCGAAAATCGGATTCCACGTATGCGAATTAGTCAGAAACGAGTATAATGAAGAAAATTGCAAAAAAAAGTTGCCGCCATCTTGGATCTTAGAATGGACCCGAAAATCGGATTCCACGTATGCGAATTAGTCGGAAACGAGTATAATGATGAAAATTGCTAAAAAAGTTGCCGCCATCTTGGATCTTAGAATGGACCCGAAAATCGGATTCCACGTATGCGAATTAGTCGAAAACGAGTATAATGATGAAAATTGCTAAAAAAAGTTGCCGCCATCTTGGATCTTAGAATGGACCCGAAAATCGGATTCCACGTATGCGAATTAGTCGGAAACGAGTATAATGATGAAAATTGCTAAAAAAAGTTGCCGCCATCTTGGATCTTAGAATGGACCCCGAAAATCGGATTCCACGTATGCGAATTAGTCGAAAACGAGTATAATGATGAAAATTGCTAAAAAACGTTGCCGCCATCTTGGATCTTAGAATGGACCCGAAAATCGGATTCCACGTATGCGAATTAGTCGGAAACGAGTATAATGATGAAAATTGCTAAAAAAAGTTGCCGCCATCTTGGATCTTAGAATGGACCCGAAAATCGGATTCCACGTATGCGAATTAGTCGGAAACGAGTATAATGATGAAAATTGCTAAAAAAGTTGCCGCCATCTTGGATCTTAGAATGGACCCGAAAATCGTATTCCACGTATGCGAATTAGTCGGAAACGAGTATAATGATGAAAATTGCTAAAAAAGTTGCCGCCATCTTGGATCTTAGAATGGACCCGAAAATCGGATTCCACGTATGCGAATTAGTCGGAAACGAGTATAATGATGAAAATTGCTAAAAAAAAGTTGGCGCCATTTTGAATCTTAAAAAATATACTACATTTTCAGAATACGTTTTTAACATTCATGAAACTGCTAGGATGTCAGATATCAACTAGAATGACATATAAATCAAAAACAATTTCTTCGAGTAATAGTAACAAAATTACTTTGTAAGTAATGCAGATTACAGAAGTACTTGATTACGGTGGATTCAATATTACAGTAGCTGATTACAATACCGATCCCAAAGGAATGGATTACAGGCGTAACCATAGTACAGCATTACAGTAATTTTTATTATACTAGTAATTCATTACTGAGGAATCGTCATTACTGGAATGTAACCCTGTAATTAATTCCAAAAGGAATTGATTACGCCCAACTCTGTCGTCTACAACGGCCGCTGTCGCTACACTATAGACACAGTACCTCGTGTATAGCGAGTTGTTCCTCGCCCGGGCGGCCTCGTCTACAACGGCCGCTGTCGCTACACTATAGACACAGTACCTCGTGTATAGCGAGTTGTTCCTCGCCCGGGGCCTCGTCTACAACGGCCGCTGTCGCTACACTATAGACACAGTACCTCGTGTATAGCGAGTTGTTCCTCGCCCGGGGCGGCCTCGTCTACAACGGCCGCTGTCGCTACACTATAGACACAGTACCTCGTGTATAGCGAGTTGTTCCTCGCCCGGGGCGGCCTCGTCTACAACGGCCGCTGTCGCTACACTATAGACACAGTACCTCGTGTATAGCGAGTTGTTCGCCCGGGCGGCCTCGTCTACAACGGCCGCTGTCGCTACACTATAGACACAGTACCTCGTGTATAGCGAGTTGTTCGCCCGGGCGGCCTCGTGTACAACGGCCGCTGTCGCTACACTATAGACACAGTACCTCGTGTATAGCGAGTTGTTCCTCGCCCGGGGCCTCGTCTACAACGGCCGCTGTCGCTACACTATAGACACAGTACCTCGTGTATAGCGAGTTGTTCCTCGCCCGGGGCGGCCTCGTCTACAACGGCCGCTGTCGCTACACTATAGACACAGTACCTCGTGTATAGCGAGTTGTTCCTCGCCCGGGGCCGCCTCGTCTACAACGGCCGCTGTCGCTACACTATAGACACAGTACCTCGTGTATAGCGAGTTGTTCCTCGCCCGGGGCCTCGTCTACAACGGCCGCTGTCGCTACACTATAGACACAGTACCTCGTGTATAGCGAGTTGTTCCTCGCCCGGGGCCTCGTCTACAACGGCCGCTGTCGCTACACTATAGACACAGTACCTCGTGTATAGCGAGTTGTTCCTCGCCCGGGGCCTCGTCTACAACGGCCGCTGTCGCTACACTATAGACACAGTACCTCGTGTATAGCGAGTTGTTCCTCGCCCCGGGCGGCCTCGTCTACAACGGCCGCTGTCGCTACACTATAGACACAGTACCTCGTGTATAGCGAGTTGTTCCTCGCCCGGGGCCGCCTCGTCTACAACGGCCGCTGTCGCTACACTATAGACACAGTACCTCGTGTATAGCGAGTTGTTCCTCGCCCGGGGCCTCGTCTACAACGGCCGCTGTCGCTACACTATAGACACAGTACCTCGTGTATAGCGAGTTGTTCCTCGCCCGGGGCCTCGTCTACAACGGCCGCTGTCGCTACACTATAGACACAGTACCTCGTGTATAGCGAGTTGTTCCTCGCCCTCAGAGACACCGTCGTACGGACCGGAACCCATCATACCACTACCTTTATCATACATACGAAACCAACTCGGTCTATATCACCGACATCTCCACAATAAATGCTGGAACGATCTGGTTTCCTGCAGATAGACCAAAGAAGTACTACCCGAATTGAACTGTAAACTCACTAAAACCCTACTACGAACGCCCAGACACAAACTGAGGAAAATAGTAGGATTGATCACGGGACACAACACATTAAACAAACATCTGCACAATATGTGGGCAAACCAGATAGCCCTATGTGCAGGGCCTGCATGGAAGAGGAGGAAACAGCAAAACACATTCTTCTAAATTGTAAACAGGTAGAGGTATACAGGAGTAGGTACTTGGGGACTCCACATACACTAAAGGAGGCATTTAGCAACCTGAAACATACACTGAGTTTCGTGGAGGAGCTTGGATGGTTGGGATAGGGCTACCTCGCTATCACGCAAAAAAGGCACGATGGTTGTCGAGTTGCGGAAAAAGCCCAGTAAAACTAACTAAACTAACTAAAGTACCTCGTGTATAGCGAGTTGTTCCTCGCCCGGGGCCGCGGCCTCGGGGCTGGCCTCGTGCAGCGCGAGTAGAGCGGCGTCGAGGGCGGCCTCGTCGATGGCCGGGGCGGCCTCGTCTTCAGGGGCCGCTGTTGCGAATTGCACGCTTTTGCCGCCACGGGTTTCGCTCTCTATTATTAAAAGACATAATTAGCCTTTAGATATTTCAATAAGTTACTTTTCTTTTCTCACTGTAATATGTCTTGCCGCTGCATGTTAAGTTTGTGTGGTTATTTGCTTTTATTTATCTGCTGTGTTTATCTATGTACCATATCTGTGGAAACCTTTAATTGGCTTGTTTGATAACTAATTTGTAAAACCTAGTCTTAGTAATTTTAGCTGTTGGTTTTCCGAATAAAATAAAATAAATAAAAAATTATTTAACCATCTTCAAATTCATATTAATATATTGCATTGCATATTGCGTTTTTTTTTTTATTTGGTGATTATTTGAAGTTAAACGACAAACGGGTCAACGTTTACGCGATGAAGACCCGTTTGTCGTTAAAATATGAGTGATAATCGTGAAAGTTTAAATCAATATATTTGGAGTTAGTTGAAAATATGAGCTAAGATTGAATGATAGTTTCACATTACAGTCATATGGGCTGAAATAACAAAAATATACTAACTTGTAGCGGCCGGAGGCGGGGCAAGATCGGCGCTGACGAAATTAGCCGGAAAGAGTCCCTCGCCGCGCTCGTTGCTCCCCTTCCACCAGTTGGGGTCGCTGGCGTCCGTCACCCACACTGAAACAACGTTTTATAATTACCCCCTTATTCGTAAACTCCTACCTTTTAACCGTTAATCTCCTGAGGTCTATTATCGTAATACTAGGATTAGGACATATTCACTACGATCTTTGAATTGTATTTCATTAGAACAGTTATGTTATTGTATAAATCAATTTGAGACATTGAATATGATTTAAGCGGGTATTTGAATTTTGCTTTATTTTTTATTTAATGATATTTGCTTTTTATTTTTATGTTATTTAGATTGTAAGCACATATTATACGGTTGACTATGACTATGACACACTCAATACTATTTTGTAACAACTTTAATGACATGCATATTGCATAACATAATCTTACAATAAAATATTTTGAATTTTTTTGAATTAGTAGTAAGCGTTATTCTTTGAATAAAACTTTGGTGAAATCGAGTCTTGCAAAAAAAGCTCGTAAAATAATAACGGCCTCGGAAGGAAAGTTGATACTGAGTGCGAGTCCTGAGATTCCGTATCAAATCCGACGTTCCAATGGGCTATTTTTTTCAAAGTTGTCCTCCCATTGTACAACAATAGAACCGCAGCTCACCGATCTCGGTATCGGAGTCGAAATATACTTGTTATTCCATCATTTGGGCGCGTTCCGTATTAAAGTTTGTGGGTCTATTATGATATGATGATGAGTCCGACCGATTTCGGCCATGGCGACCACTTCGACTCCTAATCGGTATTTTTGCGCTCATGCGCTCGCAGATGGCTAATATAACCTATCTTTGCGGCGAAACTCCGTGCACATTGAGGACACGTAAGTACCCTGTTTACATAATTATATGTGATAGCAGCAGGTGGACGGGCCTTGAGCTGGTCGCGTTTGACGTCAAGGTCAATTTTACGTTGATCCTCGAACTCCCGCACCTTGTTGTTAACCAACCTGCGCCATTCTGGCCGCTGTGCTGCCAGACGCTCCCATCGAGAGGGCTCTATATTACAATTCTTCAAGTGACGTTTTTGGACATCCTTGTACCGGAGGAGTTGACCGCCATGCTGTCGCTTGCCCTCCTCCAGCTCAGAGT
The DNA here is from genome assembly GCA_025490895.1 of Thaumatotibia leucotreta. Lineage (NCBI taxonomy): Eukaryota > Metazoa > Arthropoda > Insecta > Lepidoptera > Tortricidae > Thaumatotibia > Thaumatotibia leucotreta. The sequence goes on along the minus strand of JALPQI010009783.1, from coordinate 45,215 downwards.
ATAATATACGCTTTGCCACTCTCTCCTCCGCCATACGCGATACGTGACCACACCACCGAAGCTGCCGACGCATTAAATAAGATTCAATGCCACCAACATTGGCTCGTCGCAGAATATCGGTATTACGCACTCTGTCGGACCATCTAATCTTCATGATGGCACGGAGGCATTTGAGGTGGAAACGATCCAGAGTGCGTATGTGGCGACGATACACGCACCACGTCTCGGAGGAATATAAGAGGTTTGGCAGCACAATTGCCATGTAGACCGATATCTTGGTGGCCAACTTAAGATCGTGTGAGCAGAAGACCTTGGAACACAGCTTGCCAAATGCTGCAGCTGCAGCACCAAGCCTGCTGTTGATCTCAGCATCAAGGTCACACTTAGTTGTTACAGTGTTTCCCAGGTAGCGAAACTTTCCGACCTGCTTCAGCACGTCGTCACCAAGCTTTATGACCAGTGTCTCGTGCCCGTGATTATCCAGGGACATCACCTCTGTCTTCGCGACACTGATCTTTAGGCCGAACTTACAGCAGGCATGGTGAAAAGCGGACATCAGCTGTTGCAGGCCGTCTGCGGATTCTGCTAGGAAGCACAAGTCGTCAGCATACATAATCTCAGAGATCAATGCATACGAGACTTTTGTATGGGCCTTAAGTCTAGCCAGGTTGAAAAGACTGCCGTCTGTTCGGAAGCGGATGCGGACTCCTTGGGAAACTGTTTGTAAGACCTCTCTAACTGCCACTGCAAAGTACAGAGCGAACAGAGTCGGTGCTAATACGCAACCTTGCTTCACCCCACAGGTAACGGGGAAGAAGTCAGTCTGTTCGCCGTCTACGGAGACGCAACACTGCATGTCGTCATGCAGGAGTCTGAGAAGTCTTACAAACTTTTCCGTGCATCCAAGCTTTCCCAGCACTACCCAAAGAGCTTCACGAGGCACACTGTCGAAAGCTTTCTCAAGGTCAACAAAACAGAGGTACAGTTGGCGACCCTGCTCTCTGCTCTTCTCCTGAAGTTGACGTACGGAGAAGATCGCTTCGCATGTGCCTCGGTCAGGTTGGAAGCCAAATTGGGTTTCGGGCAGAATCCTTTCAGACAAATCTTTTAGGCGGTTTAATAGAATTCTGGCAAAGACCTTCCCAGGGGCCGAGAGTAGGGAAATACCACGGTAAGAGTTGCAGTCAGATCGGTCGCCCTTGTTCTTGTATAGAGCACTTATGCGCGATACTTTAAAAATATCTGGAACACGCTCCTGCTCCCACATCTGAACGAAGAGTTTCCACACTAACGAATGCAACTCCCCCCCGCCATACTTGAACAGCTCTCCCGGTATAAGGTCAATGCCAGCCGCCCGGTTGTTTTGTTGCTGCCTAATTGCAGTAACAACTTCGTCACGCAATAGAGGCTCATCCAGCTCGATGACAAAGGGAAGTTGAGGCATTAAGCTGATACTCTGTAGATCAGCTGCACGATCTACATTAAGCAGAGTATTGAAGTGTTCTGCCCAGCGCTTTAGTACATCCTCTTTGCTTGTTAAGAGGTTCCTACCATCAAAAGACTTCAATGGAACCTTTGCATGGGAAGGTGTACCAATCAACTTACGCACCTCGCTGTAAAATTCCCCAAGCTGGTTTGTGTCACTGAGCCATTGCATGAGACAAGCTTTGTCCCGCCACCACTTATCTTTAAGTTGTCGAGACAGCCTACGCAAATCATGGTCACTAGCTTTGACTGCCGCAACGCTGCCTTTCCGCCTTCTATGTTGACGCAGCAAGTCCCGATGCTTGTCGAGTGCTACCCGCAGAACTTCATCATTCGCATCAAACCAGTCATCATTGCGGCGGCATTTTTTGCCCAATGCAGTTGAAGCGGTTATCATGACTTGAGATGATAAAGTTCTCCACGCAGCGTCAACGTCACACCGCTCATCAAATGGTCCTAATGTTTGACACAAGGCGCTAGCATATTCCTCCCTCACTGCAAGATCTTTCAGCTTATCCACGTCTATAGCCGCAAGCTTTTTAATAGAAGATCTTCTAGGGTGACGTTGGCGGAGCCGCAGCTTAGTGATACAAAGTCGGTGATCAGACCAACAATGCGCACCACGCATAACGCGAGTAACTTGCACTTCGCTAAAGTCTCTCTGCCTTATGATAGCATAGTCGATCAGATGCCAGTGCTTGGATCTTGGGTGCATCCATGTTGTCTTGTGCTTGGTGGCTAACCTAAACATAGTGTTCGTTATTGCCAATCCGTATTGAGCACAAAGACTAAGCAGCAACTGACCATTGCTGTTCATGTTGCCAACGCCATGTCTACCCAGAACTCCAGGCCAAGCCTCATAGTCGCGACCAACTCTGGCATTGAAATCGCCCAGCAATAGGACCTGCTCTCTGGCGTTAATGCTATCTAGGCAAAGAGTCACTTCCTCATAGAATTTGTTCTTAATGTCATCAGATTTGTCTAGCGTAGGCGCATAGACACTGATGACATTAAGGTAGTTGTCTTTGTCCAGGTGGAGGCGCAGTGTGGTAACGCGGTCTGAAATATGTACCGGATACTCTTCAAGTCGCTTAACTAGAGCATTCTTGATGGCAAATCCTACACCTGAACGCCGAGGTTCGGAGGCAGCAGTACCTTTCCAAAAGAAAGTGTATCCACCACCGTCTTCTACCAGCTCACCTTCATCGGCAAGATGTGTTTCGCTGAGAGCAGCCACATCCACGTCATAGCGACGAAGTTCCCGAGCCACTATAGCGGTCTTGCGTTCAGGGCAGATGTTGCCATCTCGATCTAGTAGCGTTCTCACATTCCACGCACCAAATGTCATTATAGTTGACCTATTATGTTTCTTATTGTAACGACGACCACGATTTAAATATGATGCGATGGCAGCCGCGGTTACTGCCACCTATAAAATTGAGGCGAGCATTTTTTTAGGGTACCTTTTCTAACCCCCTCCCCGGCTGAGCGGGGAAAGCAGTGCCTCCCTGAACAGAGCTGCTTTGTCGTCCCGGGTGCTGCCCACTTCGCGCTGTCACCTCAAACGTGCAGCGCAAAGACGACCACGGCGTGTACTCACGCCCCCGGGACCGCCTATGTGCAGATATCGGACAAAGTCTAGCTTGCACCCAGCTAGACCTCTCTACTTCTAACCATCGCCACAGGCCTTTTACGTAATCGGAGTCCAATTATCGGAAGCGGTCAAATGCGCAGGATATATTAGGGTGCGCAAACGTTCGCGCAGACGCAGGCGCACGCACTCGTCCTTCCCATCCTTACATCAGTGGAACGGAAACCGCTACGACTGAAGGAAGAGTCGGATGTTGAGTCTGGCCGACGGTGACTATACGCCCTCCACCGCCGCCCTAGGCCATCCTCCTTGCCTTGCTAATTCGCCGAGTCTGCCAAATCACAATTGCATATCTGCGTCGTGTTGCCTTTCTCGCCGAACTAGACTTTGTATGATAAACGGGAGGGAACCGTATAAAGGGATTGCGTTTGGAGAATTAGGAAAGGAGTAGAAGGGACGGGATACTAAAGCCACGGATGAGACAATTGTGGACCAAAGCAGCTCAGGGAAGGCGGGATCGCATGCCCGTGCACTCAAGTACCTACAACCGGACAGGTTGAAGATGTGAGTGCCCCATGCCACTTTGATATTATGATATATCAGCTTTACAACTTGCCACTGACATTACTGACAGTGTCAGATGCCAGCAGAGATAGTGACAGTGACAGTTTTCGGGACATTTATTTAGAGTCGGTTGGTAAAACGGTACGGTGTATGGTATTTTAGATAAGGCGTCATTGGCGTCGATCCTTAGGTGATAGATCTAACAATTTTCCGCTTCTAATTCTACCTATTTTTGGATGTCGTTTTACCAGTTTTCACAGATTGTATGTGACAACACTGCAGTGTTATTCACTAAGGAAACCGCCTTGCTGTCAGCGCTGTGTCAGTGCTGCGGCAGCGTCGAGCCTAAAAATGGTATTCATTAATGTACTTTAAACGATACTAGTGCTCGGCGACGCAGCGTCGAATGTGTCAATAAGAGAATAGCATAGCTGGGTACAACTACAATAAAAATAGAAATAGGAATAAGTTTATTCGCAACATACACATACCTATATAAAAATAAACAATTACAGAAACGAAAAATAATTATACAGATAAAACGTGTATGCTACGAAATGGCCTCATCTCAGCATGTTGCTAGCGGGTGCCAGCGCTGGTCTTCCGATGAGGCCATCACGTGAACAGTTTCACGGCAGGTAACGACACAGCACAATACAAATAAACAATAATAATAATAACACTCCGACATGTGGGAGGTTGATTCGGCGATCATTGTACCGATAGTTGTTTCTGCGAACGGTCTCATAGCGAAGAGTCTCGACCAACACCTTAAGAGTCTCTCGCTAGATGGCTGGATCAAGGGTCAGATGCAGAAGGCGGTAATCCTGGACACGGCGCGGATAGTCCGTCGGTTCCTCTCTCTGCGACCTTAACCACCGGCAGCTTGGGCCCGCTCCGTTGCCGGCGGCACCCTAGGTTAGGTTTTTTATAAAGTGTTTATATTTTGTATTGTTTTTGTATGTTGTATTGTATTTTACTTTTATAGACATTTTTATAAAACACCTAGCCTAAGAGACGAGATAAATAAAGGAGAGAATAACAATAAACAGCTCACCGATTTCCCCGGCCAGGAACGTGAGCTCGTTGTCCTCGGCGGCCTCGAAGTCGTACAGCGCGCGCACTTTGCGCGGCGCCTGCGCCGGCGGCGGGACCGGCGCTGCGGCCTCTACGCTGGGGTACAGGGCGCCGCTGCCCGTACCCGCCGTGCTGGGTCAAAAATACGTAGGTATAATTTTGTTATTGGGCTGCGACCATATACACCGTGATTTCTAATAACCCGAAAGATTTTAACAGTGTTTTCCTGACCACATTTAGAAACTATAATGTCGTATAAACTTTTCTGGATATCGCCTAGTTTCAGAGTTATTACCAATTTGAAAAAAAAAACATATTTTCTAATTGTAACTCGGTACAAAAGGTCTTTTTAACGGCGTTGGTGCCATTATGGAGAATAGTCTCACTAACCTCATTAATAGATGTCGAAAAGTGAGAAATAAAACCATTTAAAAATGAGGTTTTCGTAAAAAAAACCTTAACACTCATTGTAAGTGCTAGTTTCATGAATAACTTTTACTTTTTATGTTAAAATACATTCAAAAATTAAATAACAATTTAAAAAAATAAAATAAAAAAAAAATTTTTTTCTTCGTCAAAAATGACAAAAATCATATAATATTTTTTGTTTGTTTTTACATCAAAAATGCGTGGTTAAAATCTTTCGGGTTATTAGAGATCACGGTGTATAACATGGACGTCTAACACCAGCTCAAAAATGCCCCCAAAATCAATTGTTCAATAGTGCCAAGATGGGCAGGACTTAGCGCTTTTCTGAACACCGCGCATATTTCGGCGCAACACCTTTGACAAATGTTTATAGAATGTAGCCAATCAAAAGTTTGATGGACCAATCACAACTATTTTTAAATGGCGGTTTAAGTTTTTATAGGTTGAAATTGAAATTCATTGCCGTGATGATTAACGAGGGGGTGACATTTATCAACTAAAATTTAGGACCGTTTTTGAAAGGCAGTTTACTATGGCGTGCGGCTTCCATGTTTTAATTGTTCGTAGTTATTGGGTCATTACCTATGAAATTGGCATAAGACAGAAATTAAATTTTGCATTTTTTTTTGGCATAAACCCACATGGTCGAAAATTACCTTGCATTTTTCGTCAGGCAGAATTTGTTGTGACTCGGATAGGTTAGGTTAGAAGACCTTAGTCTTCGAGGTTGTTTTTTTTTAACAACCTAGAAGGTACTCAGCCCAGTAACACAATAAGTAACGTGCAGAATATTACTACTACCTCGATTATATGGAGAGGTTGTAATACTTGTAATTATTCCTTCTCTGTTAGGTATGCTAAAACAAACTATGCCGATACTTTTTATGCACATCCAGATTATGCCTCATCATAAATAAGAGCATCGAAATTATGCTCACATAATATTCGAACAACTCGAAATCTGCCACCACGAAATATGCTAAAGTTGAGTATGCCACAACAGTTTCTGCACAAAGCCCACTATGACTACATAGTTTATGCCACATAGAATTATTCATAAAAGAATTATGCCACAACAGGGTGAACCTTTATTGGGTTCCCTCTATCTGGCATAATTTTGTTTGTCCGAAACGCATAAGACATAACAGACTTGGCATAATCTATTTTGCCATAATCTTAATGAGGCAGAAACATCACTTGGCATAAATTTCGAACATTATTTTGGCCGAAACTATCTTGGCATTTACGCCGAGTGTTATAAGACAGATTAGATTTGCATTTTTTTTTTGGCATAAAGCCACATGTTCGAAACTTACCTTGCATTTTTCGTCAGGCAAAATTTGTTAGGAGAAGACCTTAGTCCTCGAGGTTGTTTTTTTTAGCAACCTAGAAAGTACTCAGCCCAGTAACACAGTAGGTAAGTAACGTGCAGAGTATTACTACTACCTCGATTATATTGAGAGTTTGTAATACTTGTAATTATTCCTTCTCTGTTATGCTAAAACAAACTATGCCGATACGTTTTATGCACATCCAGATTATGCCTCATCATAAATAAGAGCATCGAAATTATGCTCACATAACATTCGAACAACTCGAAATCTGCCACCACGAAATACGCTAACGTTGATTATGCCACAACAGTTTCTGCACAAAGCCCACTATGACTACATAGTTTATGCCATATAGAATTATTCATAAAAGAATTATGCCACAACAGGGTGAACCAATTTTATTATCTAAGGGAGTAAATTAGATTTTTTTTGTTTCAAACGTGGACTGTATAACAATTTTTCACTCTGTTATTTTTTTTCTTAAGTAATATTCAATAATATGCTTTCTAAACAACTCTTGCCAAATGCTGCGGGTTCATATGTTTAGAATCGATATAAATGTATGATAACACCTTGTTTTATAAAACAAAAATAGAAATAAACAAAACACGCCTTAGAAGTGTCTAATATTAATGGCAAAATTTGGTTAATTTTGATTTTGACATCATAAAATTATACACAAAAATCATTGTAGGTATGTAAAATAGACTTTACACAAAATTCTCCACACAAAACGCCAATTTCATATGTGACCTAATAATAGGCGGATCTGTTGTGATTATCCTGCCCTGTCAGAATCTATTAATCAGGAAAGAATCTCTAAAACTAAGTTAAATCTTAAAATGAACGACTCCAATGACTCGACGAACCAACACCAACATCTTTTTTACCGACATGCGAATATCGGTAAAAAAGACCGAAAAAGGTAAAAAAGAAAGGTAAAAAAGACTCGGAAGAGCATTCCATGAAAAGTGTTGAAAGCGACACTGTCTTTTCAATACTTTTGAAAACTTAAATAAAATTAACAACAATAATCTAGCAATTTATTGTAATATTATAGATCAATCAAATCAAAACATAAATGTCACAATATTAAAATACACAATAGATAAATCCTAAAGTAACTTAAAACAACACATGATCCACAAGAACCTAAAAATACAATTAAAACATAGTACAATAAAATAAAACTAAAAAGAAATCAAATCTAGGCATGTCAACTTATAAATCTAAATACAAAACCCTACCTAATCAAATAATCACCCCGCATCACTCCCGGTGCAAAAGTTCCCAACACGCTCGCTGCGTTTCACTATGGTCGGCCTTCTAACAATCGCGTGGACATGCGTTACGACTCCCAGTGTTTTTGATATAATTTCAAAACCACAAGGCATTAAAGTTTGATAATTTTACCTCATATTTTAAGAATTATATTCTTTGTAGTTTAGTGGTTAAAATTTTAACACCCCCTCGGCTCCCCGCGCTTCAATGTAAAAAAAAAGTTATGTTTTTATTTTTTTGCTAATCAAACCAAATTAAAATTGGGAATTATTTAAGCGATTTTGGATAAAATAAATATAATAATGTAGAAGGATGCGAAATAAAAGTGTGTATTTTAAGTACATTTACTATAACGCCTACATAAATATTGATACGTAAATGTGCAATTGCTAATTTATTATGGAAGGGTATTCCTAGTGTTGTAGCACTAAGGAAAAAATAAAAAAATATATATTTCTAACGCCTAATTAATATTTAATTGGTATATAAAACGTTTATATACCATTATTGGTATATAAAAGGTTAGATATGTAATTCAGCATATTATTTACTACCTACATAGTTAAATAATTACTGTAGTTAGAAACCTACCGGTTTAAATTCCTGTTTGGCAAGTAGTAAAAATGTGATTTGTTGCTATGATATTTTTTGAAAGCACATTATAAATAGTGATAAAAATGTTTTTATTTCGAAAGAGCTCGATTAGGCGAAATAGCCCACCTAAGGAAGACCAAAAGTTGCCTATCGGGAGAAATAACTCGTGTATAAGCGAATTTTGGCATAGTTGTAGGGAATGGTGTTTTAAACCACGTACTAAAAGTACTGGTGGATAGGGGTGGAGTTAACGGGGGGAGGGGGGTGTAAAGGTCCTTATTTTTAATTTTTCGTAAATAACTCGTAAACCGTGGCTTGTAGCAAAATACATTCTACTACATAAGTAATCTACATAAAATTCTCTACAAAAAAGATATACGCATGTTTCCTCTGGGATCAATGTGTCATGAGATAAGAAAGCAAGAAGATGGACACTAAAGAAATAAACACATTTGTTTAAGTAGGTATGGCACATACACAATGCTCGCGAACATTCCAAAGGGTTTTAATGCTCGATTCGTGACCATATTTAGAGTCTTTAATGTGATACAAAATTTCCTGGATTCGGCTTGGTTTCAGAGATAATCAACCTTTTTTTCGAAATAAGTTTTTCGACGTAACTCGTCATAAAACTTCTTTTTAATTACAATTCTACCACAACGTGTTTTAATATTACCACACCTTTTGCCTGGCAATCATAAAATGGGAATAAAATTGAAGAAATAACCTGTCCCTAAAAAAATTATTTAAATAAATAATTTTAACAAATTGTTGTCGTGATAAAAAGTACTGGAAATGTTAAAAAGTATGCAAAAAGTCTTAAAAAAAAGAGAAAAAAAAAAATTTTTTTTGGTGGTATTTGACATTAGGTCTCATAATCATTTTTGTTTATTTTGATATCTAGAATGCATACTTAAAATCTTTTGGAATGCTCGCGCCCGGGCGCGCCCTGTATACTTATTTGTAAAAATAAAATTCCTAATTATCTTCTAAACCTAAAATATTCTCATAATCATCGTCAAAAGATTTTAACTATGCATTCTAGACATCAAAACAAACAAAAATTATTATGAGACCTAATGTCAAATACCACCCAAAAAAAAATTTTTTTTTTTCCCTTTTTTTCTTAGACTTTTTGCATACTTTTAACATTTCCAGTACTTTTTATCATAGCAACAATTTGTTAAAATTATTTATTTTAATATTTTTTTAGGGACAGGTTATTGCGTCAAGTTTATTCCCATTTTTTAATTGCCAGGCAAAAAGTGTGGTAATATTAAAACACATTGTGGTAGCATTGTAATCAAAAAGAAGTTTTATGACGAGTTACGTCGAAAAACTTATTTCGAAAAAAAGGTTGATTATCTCTGAAACCAAGCCGAATCCAGGAAATTTAGTATCACATTAAAGACTCTAAATATGATCAGGAATCGAGCATTAAAATCTTTTGGAATGTTCGCGAGCATTCTGTATGTGCCATATCTACTTAAACAAATGTGTTTATTTCTTTAGTGTCCATCTTCTTGCTTTCTTATCTCATGACACATTGATCCCAGAGGAAACATGCGTATATCTTTTTTGTAGAGAATTTTATGTAGATTACTTATGTACTAGAACGTTTTTTGCTATAAGCCACGGTTTAAGAGTTATTTACGAAACATTAAAAATAAGGACCTTTACACCCCTCTCCCCCCGTTAGCTCCACCCCTAACCACCAGTACTTTTAGTATGTGGTTTAAAACACCATTCCCTACAACTATGCCAAAATTCGCTTATACACGAGTTTTTTCCTCTGAGTTTCCTTCGTTTGGTGTACTAAAAGAAATTTTTTGCCTAATATGCTGCCAAATTTATGTCCTTGATTTTATTTTAGGTATTGACCTGAAGTTCGCTGAAGTTCTAATTCAAAACTCAAAGTTTAGTAATTTCAATAAATGTCTTTAAAAATGACCGCTATAAGACTTACGAAATAATTAATCATATTTTGGATAATGAAAATAATTGCTGCATCTTACACTCTTATAATGCACATAATTAAATATCTTAGTACTAGGCCACAGAGCCGAAATAATGACTATTACGGAAACACGATTTTCACCAGACTGGCAATCATGCCAGTTTAGAGGTCTCCGCGCTCGTAGTCTATAAAATAAATGAAAAAATACTGCTGGATTCTAATAAACCGGTTATTATATTACAATATTATCCATCTTTTACTCTTAAATAATAACTTTGGTTAAGACTGAGATGTCCACGCGATTGTTAGAAGGCCGACCATAGTGCGTTTCCGCGTTGAACTGCGATGGACAGCCTTTGCACAAGGAATGATCCGGAGCGGGGATCATGCCCTTTCTCCCGCACACTTAAATTAGTAAGCTGAGTTACGGTATAATAACATATCTAGGCTTTAAGATTGACAGTGTTTCCTAGCAGCTAGCAGTAGACACGTACGCGACAAAAAGTAGGTGTTTTCATGGAATGCTCCTGTAATACATATGACCTAGGTCACTACACTCACCTCTCTCGGAGTGATAGTTCTATGGCGCGAGCTAGTTCATCGCTCTCTCGCGCAGCGGCCACGGAGGCGGCTGTGGATTGAGACGCCGGTGTGGCTGATGGCTCGGTGCTTTCGAACTCTTGACCTGGAAAAAAAGTTGACACTAGTCTTTGAGGGTCCGGTATTTTTTTTTCGGATTTTATCATCTTTGTTATAGGTGTACTATATTGGAGTAACCAAAAATAATCCTGCTAACATTTTGATAATAATAATAATAACGTTTTATTTCGGATAAATATCCATAGATGTTAGTCACACAAGATTTTAGACTTATAAACTAGTGTTAGTATATGGTAAAATACAATTTTATTTCTATGTTGCATCTGAGAGACTTCTTTATAAACCAACTATGTAGTCCGTTTTTCGACCTACTGTATCGTCACACGATTTTAGATTAATATAAAAAAAAAAAAAGTAATACTTTCATTCACTCACTCACCGACTCCCGCTCCGCCGGTCCTGGGTCGCTTCATTCGTTTTTCGTGTGCAGTATCGTCAACACCTGTGTAGTTGTGTACCTACACGTAATTCTCATATTTCGATAAGTTAGTTTACTTTCAAAAGAAAAGACAAATCGTGATTAGTGATGGGAAAAAGAAAGCACAAAAGTGATGACAAAGATTTACGTAGAAAGATACGGCGTTTGGAAGATAAACTGCGCCGCCGCTATGAATATTCGCGTAAAGGTAACTACCCTTTATTTTTTAATAAAAAATTTCTTGTGTTTACTTATTTGTTCGCAGTTATGGTGATTCACGCAACGAAAAATCAACCGTCTTAACGTGGTAATACGAGATATTATCCAGATGGTTACAATTTTGTACCTTGATGTGGTAATACGTGATATTATCCTGGTTACAAATTTTACGTGCTTTCTTGACGTGGTGGTACGCGATGCCATCCTGAAAGTAACTTTGTTTTATATTGTTATCCAGATCGGGACCGAAGATCTGGTTCGTCTTCGTCATGCTCGTCGGGGGGCTCTTATGAACACTCGGTGTACGATGAATATAATAACTTCAGTGGCGATGAAGTGGAAATATTAGAGAATCATTCGCGCTCCGCGACGCCTCAGTTACGATCCGCGGTAAATACTGCCGTAACCGGCGAGGCCGCCATCGCCAGTTCAGAACGAGAGCCTCAACCTGAACCTGTCGCCGCGACGAACGCAAATCAACCATCTACCTCTGCACGGCCACCAGAGATCTTAAGCATATTGGGAGAGGCTAAGAAGTTAGAACAACCACTGGGCGAGGCCATACCCATTGAACTCTCTGAACGTTGGGGCAAAATCCTAGTAGATGGACTCGAAAATGAGCAAAAGCAGCTACTCGTGGGAAAAATGCCCATACCAAATAACTTTTTATTGGCACAGGCGCCTAAACTAAATCAAGAGGTAGCCGCTGTTCTCAACGATGCAGCAAAAAATCGCGATAAACGACTGGAGACAGCTCAAAACCAATTGGGCGTCGGGATCGCGGGCCTGGCAAACCTTACGAAGGACTTAATAAAAGGTGACTTAGCGAAGCTGGAAATTATTACACGAATTTCCGAAATCTCTCAAATCCTACTGGATTTGCATAACGAAGGGTCGATTAATAGGAAGAACCTATTATTACCTCACCTTGATAAAAAATTCTGGAACGCGATTCAAGGTGCCAAGAGAGATAACTTTTTATTTAGTGAAAAACTAGGAGAAAACATTAAATGCACAAAGGAGATCGCTAAGTCAGGACAAGATATCAAGAGATCTTTTCCAGCTCAGCAACGTAAACAACAAGCGACGTCGGGAAACTACCGAGCCCCTCCTCGTCAGTACAATGCGAGGCCGCCGCCGCCGCCCGCTGCGCCCAGCAGGCCCCACGAGCACTCGTCGGCGAGGAGGAAGCCCAGCCAGCGCCGCACGCGCCCTTACCAGCAGCGCCACAACGACCGGAAACGCCGCTAGCACAGGTACACGCGGGCCGTATTCGGTACTACCTACATAACTGGTCATTAATTACGACCGATCCAACCGTGCTCTCCTATGTCACCGGGTACAAAATACCCTTTTGTAAGCCTATTTCACAATATTCCGAGCCAACTAATCCACCTTTTTCTGAACGCGAAATGCATAAATCATTAAATAATCTTAAAGATTTAGGGGCAATCACTCTATGTAACGATGATTTGCCAAATCAATTTATTTCGCCGGTTTTCTTGGCGCCGAAGAGTAACGGCGGATATAGATTTATATTGAACTTAAAGACCTTAAATAAATTCGTGTATAAACACCATTTCAAAATGGAGGATATTCGTACAGCTGCCAAACTTGTCACAAAAGATGCGTACATGGCAACTATTGACCTCAAAGAAGCCTATTTTCTAATACCAATTCACCCTGTACATAGAAAATATTTACGATTTAGGCTCAATGATAATTTATATGAATTTAACTGCCTCCCGTATGGTCTTTCATCGGCACCGCTAGTGTTCACAAAACTTTTAAAGCCTTTACTATATGTTCTGAGAAGTCAAGGCCACACATTGGTGGCATACCTCGATGATATTCTTTGTATAGGCAAAGATTACAAAACATGCCAACAAACTGTTGCAGTTTTATCGCGTCAACTAAAACAACTCGGCCTCGTTATCAATTACGATAAAAGTCATTTGGAGCCTTCACAAATACGTAAATTCTTAGGCCTCGAGATTAACAGTAAATTAATGCAATTACAGCTGCCTCATGAAAAATCATTAAAAATATCATTGATGGCTAAAGAAATAAATAGTAAGACTTGTATAAAAATCCGTGAATTCGCAAAATTCATAGGCACTTTAACCTCAGCCTGTCCCGCCGTAGCCTACGGTTGGGCACATACCAAACATTTCGAAAGAGAAAAGTTCTTGGCTCTGCGACGACATAACAACGATTTTGACTCAATAATGTCTCTCAGGTCTTACTTATCTCATGACTTTAATTGGTGGAGCAACGTATTGTCTAAAAGTCATAATAAAATACATAAAAGTGCCTACCAATTAGAAATATTCACAGACTCATCTCTTACCGGATGGGGAGCCAGTTGTAATGGTGAAACGACTCGAGGTTATTGGTCAGTCGACGAAACGCGGCACCACATTAATTACCTTGAGCTGTATGCCGCTTTTCTGGGATTGAAGTCTTTTTGTAAAAATAGAAACAATATAGCGGTATTACTGAGAATAGATAACACCACTGCCATATCATACATTAATAGAATGGGCGGTATCCAATACCCCCATCTTAACGAAATCACTAGAATGATATGGAAGTGGTGCGAACAAAAGAACATTTTTGTTTTCGCTTCTTACATCAAATCATGCGATAATATTGATGCGGATAGAGCTTCAAGGTGTACTAATATCGACACAGAATGGGAACTACATAGTCATACATTTCTAGAGATAACTCGAACATTCGGCAAGCCCGAAATAGACTTGTTTGCTTCACGTTTGAACAAAAAATGTCAAGTTTATGTATCCTGGAAACGTGATCCAGACGCTTACGAGATTGATGCCTTTACAATATCATGGCGAGATAGATTTTTCTATGCCTTCCCGCCATTTGCTGTAATTCTGAAGTGCCTCAGAAAAATAGTAGATGACGAAGCTACTGGCATTATTGTTGTCCCATATTGGCCGGCCCAACCATGGTTCCCACAGTTCTTATCATTAGTGAAATCTGAGATTAAGTATTTTGAACCTAACAAATCCCTTTTGCTGTCTCCTTTCAGGAAACGCCACCCATTATGGCCCAACCTTACCCTGGCGTGTGGGGTATTGTGCGGCAAGCCTATCTAAAGCGCGGTATGCCAAATGATTCAATTGATATTATGTTGAAATCGTTGTCGAATAGCACCCTTAATCAGTATAATGTCGCATTAAAGCAATGGTTTGCTTTTTGCCAAGTTAATCATGTTGATTTGTTTGACGGATCAGTGTCAGATATATTAAAATTTTTAACTGAAAAATTTCATAGAAATGCTAGTTACGGGACACTGAATTCATATAGATCTAGCCTATCTTTAATTATGGGAAAAAATCGCTGTAACGATGATTGCATTGAACGATTTTTTAAAGGGGTGTTCAAAAGTAAGCCTTGCTTTCCAAAATACGTCTCCAAATGGAATCCTAATTTAGTGCTAGATCATCTATCCAAATTGTATCCTTATGATTCCACAACAATGGATGATTTGTCAAAAAAGATGGTTACTCTTCTCGCGTTGTCTACAGGACAACGTGTGCAGACGTTGTCATTAATAAATCTCTGTGACATTTACACGGAAGAATCACGCATTGTCATTGTAATTAATGATATAATTAAAACCTCAATGCCACATAGGTGTAATCCGAGACTGATTGTCCCTTTCTTTAATAATAATCAATCGATTTGCCCAGCTTTAGCCTTAACTACATATATAAACAAAACTAAACATTTAAGAAACCTGCCTAATACAGATAAATTAATCCTGACCTTTAAAAAGCCCATACACAGTGCCAGCTCACAAACAGTGAGCCGATGGATTAAACAAACTCTGAGTAGAAGTGGAGTGGACGTGAACATGTTCACGGCGCACTCGACCAGACACGCCGCGTCTTCTTCGGCACACAGGTCTGGTGTTTCAATTGACTTGATTAAGAAGACTGCTGGTTGGACTGGTAACTCATTATGTTTTGCGAGATTTTATAACCAGCCCCTAATCGATAACGAAGATGACAGTGCCTTTGCTCAGGCTGTGTTGAATTCTTAATTAGATATTAATTATCGTTATGTAATCAACACATAATATTTTTATAGCTAAGTTAACTATGTAACTTTTGTTTTCAATTAGGAACTGTTATAATATACATAATAGTTCAATTATGATTGTTTTATTCTGCAACTAACGCTAAACATCCTACATAGTTGGTTTATAAAGAAGTCTCTCAGATGCAACATAGAAATAAAATTTATGGTTAAACGAACTTACCTGAAGTGAAGTTCAACCAAAATTTTGTGAGATGTTGCATCTGAGAGACTTCACAACCCTCCCGACCCTTGTCATTCCAGCACTCGCAAGTACTGAATGTCAAAGCAGATTCCCACGTTGCAGAATAAAAGTCAGGGTTGCTCCTCTAAAACGAATGAAGCGACCCAGGACCGGCGGAGCGGGAGTCGGTGAGTGAGTGAATGAAAGTATTACTTTTTTTTTTTTATATTAATCTAAAATCGTGTGACGATACAGTAGGTCGAAAAACGGACTACATAGTTGGTTTATAAAGAAGTCTCTCAGATGCAACATCTCACAAAATTTTGGTTGAACTTCACTTCAGGTAAGTTCGTTTAACCATAAATAATAACTTAATTCTAAAAATTGTGGAGTTTGTTCCACTGTTGCAACAGGGGGAGTCCCATCAATCCGATAATGCCCTCAGAATGCTGTTAGCGCTTATATTTTACGCGTTCTATCTCATCTTCAAGACGCAACTTCAGGTACAAAGTAGGCACCAGATCCAACTGCGGATACCTTAATTCTCCACCCATTTCCGCAACCAGTTAGAATCATTATTTACTGTAGAGTATGTTAAACATGTCTTGTGTGTAGTACAGGTATAAGTAGTGTAGTATGTTGTTCTGTATTGTGTACCTATAAGTACTATCACTATACACTCACCTTCAAGACGTAGCTTCAAATACAAAGTAGGCACCAGATCCAACTGCGGATCTCCCTTAAACTCATTCTCCGCCCACTTTCGCAAGAACGAGCGTAGTCCCCGAGCTACCGGAAGCTGCGAATTACGAGCTCATTCTTCTGTTTGATTAGTCATTATTCTGTCCAATCAGAACCATCCTGTAGAGTATGTTAAAGGTGCCTGCGTCACTCACCTTCAAGTCGCAACTTCAGATACAAAGTAGGCACCAGATCCAACTGCGGATCCCTTCATTCTAAACCCATTTCCACAACCCGCTAGAATCATTATTTACTGTAGAGTATGTTAAACGTGTCTTGTGTGTGTAGTGTAGGTATAAGTAGTGTAATATGTTGTTCTGTATTGTGTACCTATAAGTATCACTGCACTCACCCTCAAGACGTAGCTTCAAATACAAAGTAGGCACCAGATCCAACTGCGGATCTCCCTTAAACTCATTCTCCGCCCATTTGCGCAGCAACGCGCGCAGTCTCTTCGCCACGGGGAGTTGCGAATTACGAGCTCATTCTCCTGTTTGATAATTCTTCTGACCAATCAGAACCATCCTGAAAAGTATGCACTCACCTTCAAGACGTAGCTTCAAATACAAAGTAGGCACCAGATCCAACTGCGGATCTCCCTTAAACTCATTCTCCGCCCATTTGCGCAGCAACGCGCGCAGTCTCTTCGCCACGGGCGGCTGCGCCCGCGACAGCAGGCGACGGAACTCGTGCAGAAAGTCCCGGGAGGCTACTTCTAGCAGGAAGTTGCGGCCGCAGTTGGATATACAGGCGTCGAGGAGGGTTGCGGCCTGTAGGATAATAGTACATTGTGTATTAAGGGCGGTAAATAAGAAATTGTGAACGAGTGTGAAAGTAAAGCCCAAGCCGAAGGCGCGGGCTTTACTTCACACGAGTTCATAATTCTTGTACCGCCCGAGGCACACACAATGTTTTTCATCACACCTGTGAGGCAAAAAAAGTAAATAAAACGATATACTTTCACAAAACTACTCTAAAATGGTCTAAATCATTTCTCAAAATCAGGGATGACTTCAATTCATCATTTTAATAAAAGGAAGGAGGAGGATAGGAAGAAGGAAGGAGGCGCCGCGCCGCTTTAGTGCGACGTAATAATCCAACCATTCTATCTAATTTTAGACCAATCTCAATTCTTCCATTCCTGTCGAAGATCGCTGAAGCTGTGGCCCACAAACAACTCTCTAACTTCATACACTCCAATAAATTGTTGAGCCCGTTTCAGTCTGGTTTTCGGCCTAGCCATAGTACTTGTACTGCATTAATAAAAGTGACTGAAGATATTAGACGCGGCATGGAGGATCAATTGGTCACAGTACTTGTTTTAATTGATTTCTCCAACGCCTTCAATACTGTTGACCATGACATCCTCCTTGCTCTTTTGCAACGCATAAACATATCCTCTTCAGCTCTTGAATGGTTCTCTGCTTACCTTGGGGGCCGGAAGCAAGCAGTCCGAGTTGGCCAGTCTCTTTCGGATTGGTGTGACCTAGCAACTGGCGTACCCCAAGGAGGTATTCTCTCTCCGCTTCTCTTTTCCATTTTTATTAATTTCTTAACTTCGGAGTTTCGCTGTGCATACCATCTGTACGCCGATGATTTACAGCTTTACGGCCAATGTAAAGTAACTGATGTGTTAGATATCATAGAAGAGTTAAATAAGGACCTCTTACATATTCAGAAATGGTCAGAAAAATTCGGCCTGTTTGTAAATCCCGCCAAGTGTCAGGCTATTGTCGTTGGCAGCTCTCGGCAGCTTGCCAAGTTAGATCTTATTTCGATTAAGCCCGTGCAGTTCAATGGCACCCCCATTCCATTTAGTTCTAGAGTTAAGGACTTGGGTGTGCACTTGGATTCCACTCTGAGCTGGAGGCCGCAAGTTGCCGAGATCAGCCGGAAGGTTACTGGAGCTTTGCATGCGCTTAACAAACTTAGACACTTCTTGCCGGTTAAAACCAAAACATTGTTGGTAAACACCTTGATTTTGCCCATTATCGACTACGGTGACGTGTGTTATCCAGACTTAAATGTAGAACTACTCAACAAATTGGAACGTCTCCTTAATAACTGTATCCGCTTCATCTTCTGTCTTCGGAAATATGATCATGTGTCCTCATTTCGCACACAGCTCTGCTGGCCCCCTATTCGTCACAGGCGTAATACTCGCATGCTCTGCACCCTTTACTCCATTATCAATGACCCAAATGCCCCTGAATATCTTAAATCTTTCTTTCATTTTTATGGTGTCTCTCGTGACCGTGAGCTTCGCTCAACCGGCAACCTCTCTCTTTCTATCCCAGTTCATCGTACGGGCTTTATGTCCAACTCATTTGCCATTCAGGTGGCCCGCCTTTGGAACGGTTTACCTTTTAATATTAGGAAAGCACCGAGCAAGTATGCTTTTAAAAAATCTGTGCGTGATTTCTTTTCTGGCAGCTCTAAGAATGATTAGGTATCTGTCTGACTAGTCGTATATTATATGCATATAATATGTATTTATGTGTAGGTATATATATTAATATTGTATGTATATATTTATGTATGTATGTCATAGGTATGTAGGTATTAATAGCTTACTACGTGTTTCCAAATGCACCGCCTACAATCTTTTCTGCTTTGCCTTAAGGTTGACTGGTAGAGAATGCCTCATAGCATTAAGTTCGCCTTTTGTACATTAAGCTGTTCTTTTGTGCAATAAAGTCTAAATAAATAAATAAATAAATAAATAAATAATGTCGTATGAAAATCCATTATTGCCCATGGGCATAATACAGCTCATTACGTTCAAGTATGCCTGCGTATAATAACACTTTTTACGAGCTTTTTCCAGTATGTCAATTTGATCAAGTTCCTTGTATTATACAATGTGCCCATGACTCTCAGAAGAAAAACCAGTTTTGTCTACTTTTTCTCAATAAGTGAAATGTAACATTTCTTTTGAGAAATAAAATATTCTTAACCCGAAAAGTTGTCTCTGGTAAACTTTTTAAACCAGGAGGGATCCAAAGGCCTACCTTTAGTTGGACATGGGGGTCAGTATGTCCGAGCCGCCGGGTGACGGCTCGGAGGCAGTCCCGGGCCGCGGTGGCGGTCGAGCCGGCCCGGTCGCAGATCTCCAATATTAGCGCCCAGTCTTCGCTGGAGTTGTTCTCGTTTGTCGCCTTTTCTGTGGATAGAATAAAAATTTCAAGCTACAATTTCAAGTTATAATTTGAATACTGGCTTAAAAGATTTACAGAATATTTGGTTTTATGTAGATAATAGGCATGATAACTGGCAAGTCAAATCAGCATCATTTTTTGAACTGTCTGATCACCACTATGGAATTTTGCATGAAATACACAAAAGTGACGTCACATTTGAGTACTGCCAAATGACCTACTCTTATAAGTTCTCTTCAATTTATTAAATAGAAGTTCTGTACAAAAATTACTGCAATCTACATCTTAGCAATAATTTCTTCGTGTATTATGTCGTGCATAATGGTAAATAATTTATTTTAACTACAGTCATCATCCCTATTGTAGTGTGCTTAATGCTTCTAACTAGTCAATCAAGTACAAGTCCTTCATTGATTTGATTAATAATGTTTTATGGTATAAGACGAAACTTAGTTCCACATCATGTGGTTGAAATTAATCCAAACCTTCCTCAGAACAGAGTATACATAAATGTGATTGACAATAATGGCAACTACTGTTGAGTCATTTTACGTTGTACGCATTACGCTTGATAACATACTGCTTACAACGGAAAATGACTGAAAGCAGAAATTTACTTGAATGTCATCAAAAAAATAGACAAGCAGCTTGAATGTAACAACAACTACCAACATCAAAAATACCAACTAAACACCAAACTTAATGTCCTATTGAAAATAAAAACCTACATTTTGTTAAAAACAGCTCATTGTTTTATTAACTTAATAATGAGTCATCTCTTAAAATTATACCAATGAGTCAATATTTAGGAAACTAAATACTATTTGAGATAAGATAAATCATTTTGATAAGAGCTACTCACTTTTGAATGCAATTAACTTTCCAATGTATTGTATAAATCTATGTATATATTTTTTTTCTTTTGCACAGTTTTTGTAGTTATGTATGTATAAACATAAAATGCCCAGGTAACAATATTCTTACTCAATAGAGCTAGTGAGTACTTATGGAGGTGTAATACTGGCCTAAAAGTTTTTGTTATAAGGCAGTTGGGTGCTAACCTTACATACACAATATTACTATGTCTAAAAAAATTGTCACTAAAGTTGCAAAGTTTACTTTAAGTTGTTATTATAATTAACTCAAATCCCTATGTAATTAGTTGTCCATGGATTATCCACAAATCAACATTGCTTATCGCTTTTCACAGCCTGGGGACCCTAGGTCTTTTTCTAGATTTCTGCCTGTTTGCACTCCAGCAGAACATATTTGACTGTTTGAACTAGTCTTTAATTGTACTTGTAGCAGTGAATATGTGCAAATTATGGAAAACAGCAATATATAATCACGGAGTAATCTTAAACATACAATCAAAAACTATCATCTACAGGCCAAGGATTCTTTGATTTTATTATTCTAAAATCAGGCCAATATACCCAAGTTGTACATGTAACTAATTTCTCAAGAAGTATCAAAATAATCTGAGTCACTTGACAATATTTGATAAATACTACTGTAATTAGCCAATCTTAATGTCTACAGGAAAAAGTGTCATAATAAGTTGACAATCGACTTTGGATACTGTAACTTTTAATATTGTCTGTAGGCAATGATGCAGAAAGATTATAGTAACGTTGCTAGTTGCTACGTCCAGGCTACCTCCTGCTGAGATAAATGCAATCCAGCCAGCTGATTGTGCAAGCGACGGCACCTTTGACCAATCAGAATAATAAAATTGATGATAATTAACTAAATACGTACCGACATCTTGGTCGAACGGCGATGAGTTTCCGAAAATCCCCATAGCGTTTGTTGTTCACAATCGAACGACAATGTTCACATCAAGTCGTGTCACGCACTTTGCAAATCATTTAAAGCGTATCGAACTGGATGTAGGACGGCTGTGATAAACGGGATTTAGGAGAAAACAACAAAACAATGAATAGTTTCAGTGACAGCAATATTCCAATGACAGTAGAGTGATAATGACAAAAAGATGACAAGCACCTACGTATGACAATGTAAGTGTTACCAGTAGAAAAAATACTTTGAATGCGTTCGCGATACGTTCCGTTAGCGGAAATAGTTCAAGTTTTTTAAGTTTCTTAATTGCGAAGGCGTCTGGCAGCAAATAACGTCTCATCTCTCGTGCCTTTACCTTTCGTACAAATTTAATATTCTAACCTAGCCTTGTTATACTTAATATTATAAATTTATACTCTGTCCAACCAGCTTGTCAGTAGGAAAAGGCGGCAAATCAATCAACTCATCCCACCTATACAAATTATTATATAAATTATATTATATAAGTATTATTTAAATTTAGAGTATGAGTTATACGCTGCAGTTTGTAAGAGACGTATGGAGATATTTCTTATCGTATCTGACATAATTACTGCGTCTCAGTCGTTGCGACTTATTCATTAGGCTTACGATGATTCCGTTTTTGTCGTTTGTCGTCATCGCTGTACTTTACTTTTATCAAACACATTGTTTTATAATTGGGATATTATCAAAGAAATTTTATTATTTTTATATTCAATTTTTATAAAAAAAAATATTTACGTATTCCAAGCGTAAGGTTCGTCCGGGATAGCCGATTTATTTAGTGAATCGTAAAATCTATGGTATGGTCACGAAGAATGACAGCGCCAATTACAAATATTACAAATGACTAACAGCCATCAGGATTGTAAAACCTAAAAAAATCTGTAAAAACCTTGCAAAATTGTTGAGCGCGATAATCTTATTTTATCATGGAAATGGAATCAGAACCTAAAGAAGAAGATATTCGAAAAATTGAGGATGTCATAGATCTACAGAAAGCAAAAGGGAGTTACACCACTCGGCAAGTAGCCTTTACTTTACCCCCATCAGAAAGCACGGTATCCGCTATTGTGGCGAAGAGTCTAGAAACTGGGCTGTCAGACACAAAATCAAAATGCAACAATAAGAAGCAATATAAAAAGGCTATCCGTCAGAAAGGTCAAATTCCTGATGTAGTATCTTGGCCTAGCGATTCTGACATCACTGTTCTTAGGCTGAAGCTCATGGATGCTACAAACTTAAAGGAAAACGTGTCTAACATTCTAACAGGAGATGGTCTGCATCAGCCGGATAGCTCCTCGATGGTGAATCTGGCAACTCTGATACTCCAATCTCAAACTCCTTCTAAGCACAGCGTGTTGGAAGAGTATTTAGTACCTTTAACCTCTTGGGAAGAGAAGGACGATGAAGCTAAAGTTACTTTCGATGAAAAAGAAGCAAAACAAGAAATTACTGTTTACAGAAGTGTCACACAAGAAGCCCTTTCGTTTATTAAGAAGAAATATCTTTCCTCTGAAGCTCTTAGCTCGAAAGACAGCGGATATTTTGCGAATAGACCTAAAAAATGTAGAATAGCTAGATTTTTCCGTCTCTATTTTTGTCCTTGTTGTTCATGCCTCTACGAAATCGAGAGAATGCGGCAAACAGCATCAGAAGCTTGAAATATGAAAATAAATTCTTGTTTGTGTCTCCACAGCGAATCGTTAGTAGATAGGTACCATTTGTGTATCAATTTTTCCTACCTGTTGTATATTTTAATGTTGATTTTATTTGTGTGCTGCCTTTACAATGAAAAGTAACAAACAAGTATTAACAAATTATTTTTTATATTTTATTTGTCACACGTTATACATCACCAGCCTATATCAGTCTACAGTTGGACGGAGGTTCTTCTTTTACCTATGTGTATGGACGCATCAGAAGGTACCTAATGAGTAATGACCGTTAATCGCCACGCTGGACAAGTGAGTTTGCGATCACAGTAGTGTGTTGCTGCCAGAGTTGAGCAAAAAGTAATTTGATTACTTCTTTAAATTACATTTGTAATCTAGATTACAAAGCACACATACAAAAGTAATCAAAAGGAACAATCGAATTATTTTTGTTCAACTCTGACTCATCACTCACTCTGACAATCTCTTTAATAAATTAATGGACTCGCGACTCTTACAACGCCCGCGGTAATAGTTGGATCATTTGTCAATAGTTGACAAATTTATTCTTATACTGCGTTCATCTTCATCTTAATGAAATTAACGATTCCAGATTCCCTAAAAAGCAAAATAAATATATTCAGACGCCTATAAAAATCATAAGAGCAACAAACAAACAATTGTGTAAATTTTCTACCGGAACTTCTACGGCCTTGAATTGTTTTCGAATCGCAAGTTCTTTTTTTAGTTCCGCCTGACCGAGTCAGTACTTATCATCCATTGATTAGCGTAATCATTGGCTTTTTAGAAGGTTCCCGATACAGTAGGCTTATGATGATACTACCGCGTCTAATCGTTTGTCGGCGCTGCAGTCACATGCATACTTCCTGTGTAGCCTAGGGTTCCAAAGTTCCAATTAGTTTCCTTTACTGTATTTACTTTAAGGTCTTCGCACACTATAACAACTCCACGCCAACGCGGCAGCAACTCTACTCACACTCACGATGAGTAGTCAACTAGTTGGTCACTAGTGGACAATGCGGTGTCAACGAGTGAGCAATGAAAATGGTTGCTCGATACACGTCAGTCGCAAACGCATAGTCGTTGCGTGGACAACGTGTGGTCGTTGCGTGACAAACGAGTCGGGGTTAACCTTTAGTGTACAACGCGTAGGCCACTCGTCGTACACTATTTCGATATAATTTTTTGAAATTAAACCGTGAACATATGACACAGGGTTTAAATTTCAGTGATGAGTGGGTGGGTGTGAGTTGATAATAAGGTCTTCGCACACTGTATTACGTGACGAGATGTCGTGTATCGAGCAACCATTTTCATGTCCACTAGTGACCATTGGGTGGATCAACTAGTTGACTACTCATCGTGAGTGTGAGTAGAGTTGCTGCCGCGTTGGCGTGGAGTTGTTATAGTGTACGAAGACCTTTAGTGTGGAGTTGATATAGTGTGGAAGACCTATACAGTTAGTAAAAGAACATCCCACTTTGTCGCACAGGTAAATTTTGAGGTATCGTTCGGCTCTCCCGTTCGGGCGGAGGTAAGGTTCGACTTCATCGAAAAGTAGACCTATTTTTAGCTGACTGTACTGTGGCTCCAAAAACTTGTTACCAAACGATTTTGATCCTTGTGCTTTGGACATACGTTCTGGAATTTGTACCAACTTACTCGGTACATATATTTATAGACGTGTGACCCACTACGACAAACTCCTTGTAACTTTAAACCTCTATTCATTGAACGCTAAAACCCAACTTGAATAGGCAAGCGTGGCCTTCGCAACACGAATACATTTCAGACTCCATTGAGGCGAATGAATCAACTTCGAACAATGTCGGGAATGCCGACTGCCCACAAGGGCGGCCGGTACGACACTAGTCCTTGGTTGTAATGATTTGATGATAAATGGATATCATGGGACAATTCTTACACAACTCGACCTAGTCCTCCGTCACGTCACGTCATCAGCCTGGCTCAGTCCACGGCTGAACGTAGGTCTCTCCTATTAACTATGTGTATCGACGCATTAGGCGGTAAAAAAACGCTGGGCAAGCGGGTTGGCGATAGCAGTAGTGTGTCCACTATGATGATGCTGCTGCCCATCATCAATCTTTTATCGAATAATGGTCAGTGACACTTCAAGCCCTTAGTCGACTCTTACAGCCACTGTCTTGTCAGCCTTTGTAGCCTAGTTGGTAGTGACCCTGCCTACGAAGCTGGAGGTTCCGGGTTCGAATCCCGGCGAGGGCATTCTTTGTGTATTTATTTATCACAAATGTTTGTTCCTTGGTCATGGCTGTGTATGTATCTAAGTATCTATACGTATCTATCTATTATACATATATATCGTCGCCTGGTACCCACAACACAAGCCTTAATTGAGCTTAGCGTGGGACTAGGTTGATTTGTGTAAAATGTTTGTGTGAAATATATTTATTTATTTATTTACAACACCCGCAGGAGGAGTTGGAGAGGTGACAAATGTATTCTTACTGCCGTCACCACACGGCTAAGGTGGTTGTACGGTAGGCCTTTATTAACTGATTAAAAAAAAAGGAGAAGGTTCTCAATTCAACAGAATATTTTTATATAGGTATATGATGCACATTATCCCCGAGAATCGTGCACCGATTTTAATTTTTCCACCAAATCAGGGTCTGATGATGGGATCTTGGAGAAATCGGTTGAAGTCGGTTTTTAATATTTTTAATTTGGTGATCATGTCTCAAACCTTTTTTTACAATTCGTTACCATCGTCATCATCCACTGCTGAACATAAGCGTCCCCCAAGGATTGCCACAATGACCGGTCCTGCGCCACCCGCATCCAGCGGACTCCTGCGACCTTCACCAGGTCATCAGTCCACCTTGTGGGGGGCCTACACACGCTGCGCCTTCCGGTACATGGCCGCCACTTGAGAACGTTTCCGCCCCAACGGCCATTGGTTTTACGCGCAATAAAAAACCGAAAAAAAAATTAAATTAAAATGATAATTTCGTTACTAATTGCAATGAATTGGTTGATAGTAGTGACTTTAATAGAGTCATAACGTCTCAGAAATTGCTTTACTGATTTTGTCATCATTGTAATACAATACTTTACAACAATTAAAACTCTCACAATAGATTACATTTTCCCATCGATTACATAAAAGTAACACGCATACACCGTTTGATTAATTCAATATTTGTCCAAGCAGTTTAAATTGCTTTTCGACCAAATAAATTGGTATCCAATTGCCTTATGAACGCACTGTCATCGTCATGGCTTCAATTCGAGCTATTGTCCCCAGGTTACCTAAGTTCGTCTAAGTTAGTCTCGAAAAGTTGAGCAAAATGTTAGCTAATTTTCTTTGAAACTTTAGGTTCGAGATTTGTAATTAATACGACAGTTGTTGGATTTTCAGGGGTAGGTAGGTACAGTAAAAAGGAACTTTAATTCTGTGTAATAAGAACGTCGTAACATATGTATCATCATCATCATCATCATCATCATGGCAGCCGAAAGACGTCCACTGCTGAACATAGGCCACCCCCAAAGATTGCCACAATGACCGGTCCTGTGCCACCCGCATACAGCGGACATATCTATAATAAATAATAAATATATTGGGACATCTTACACAAATCAACCTAGTCCCACTGTAAGCTCAATTAAGGCTTGTGATGTGGGTACCAGGCGACGATATACATATATAATAGATAGATACATATAGATACTTAAATACAGCCATGACCAGGGAACAAATATTTGTGACTAGCGTCACGCCCCGGCTTCGCACGGGTAACTATAACTACATAAAAACCTTCCTCTTGAATTACTCTACCTATTAAAAATGTCATCAAAATCCGTTTCGTAGTTTTAAAGATTTAAGCGTACAAAGGGACATAGGGACAGAAAAAGTGACTTTATTTTATACTATGTAGTGATGTAGTGACAAATAAATAGACAAATAATGCCCTCCCCGGGAGTCGAAACCGGAACCTCCAGCTTCGTAGGCAGGGTCACTACCAAATAGGCTACGGAGACTGACGAATAATGATTAGAAGATTCTTTCTATACATATTTTTGCACTTGATTGTACCTACAACGAAATAATACTTAATACATAATATCTGACTCCGTTACTTAGTTGGTAGAAAGGTAGGTAGTGATCCTGCCTGCGAAGCTGGAGCTTCCGGGTCGAATGCCAGCGAGGGCATTAATTATTTGTGTATTTATTTATCACATATATTTGTTCGCTGGTCATGGTTGTATTTAAGTATCTATATGTATATCTATCTATTATATATATTGTCGCCTGGTATATACCCACATCACATGCTTTTTTTTATGTGACGAAGGTAGGCAACTGAGCTCTCAGCCCACCTGATGGAAAGCAGGAACTGAGGCCCATGGACATAGTGACCAAAAAATCGCCTATGCACTGCCTACCCTGAGGAGGTGTAAGACGGTGGTAGCTATCCGGGCGGACCCTGCACGAGGTCCAACCACCAGCAAAAGCGACGGTGAGCTTTAATTCAGCTTACGGCGCGACTAGGGCGATCTGTGTAAGATGTCCCAAGATATTTATTTATTTAATATGGACCGCTCAAGCCATACCTATATCTACTTACTCTCCCAAAAGTTGCAAACCAACATGTCAGTCAAAAACTATAATTTATTTTCTACAGGCAAGTTAATTTTAGGCTATACCACTGTACATACAATACAATACAAAACTCTTTACTGCACACCTCACACGTACTAATAAAAAATAAAATAAAAAGTACACAAAAAACAGAAATCACAAAAGGCGGCCTTATCGCTAAAAACCGATCTCTTTCAGACAACCTTTGGGTAGTATGGTGATGAAGATTTATAACAAAACTATGTCACATTACACATTCTTGGACCAGGTCATTAGGTTTCGAGCGTGTGGTTCGGTTTAAATTAAAAAATCAGTTCTTTATCAGGACATTTACATAATCTGAAAGCCGTAATTATTTTGTATCCGAATTTTGTATCTTTACCTTATACGATATGGCTTTAATTACTGTGATCTTAATTCACATTCATTTATCAAATTGCGAGACATGATCTAACAACCCTTTGTATCGCTCAGTTGACTTCACTACGAAATCCGCAAATTTCGGGGATTTTCTCTGTCACTCTAATGACGCCGAGATGACGAGTGACAGAGACAAATCCCCGAAAACGAACTTCGGAGTTCGCAGTAGGAGGCAGGTTGAAACTAAAATACCTAAATAGTGGTGATTTAAGGACCTATTCGGTATCGGTAAGTATTCTGAGTAGGAATAAGAAGAAATACAACTTTATTTGGCAATAAAAAAAATAAAATTTTGTTTTGTCCAGAGAATTTGGGCGACCAGCAAAATTTTTTTTTCGCAAAATGAAAAATAAACGAACAAAAGATGTAGATCCCGAGTCAGTGAAACAACATCATCAGCCTATGTTAGTCCACTGCTGGACGTAGGCCTCTCCTATTAACTATGCGTATAGACGCATTAGGAGGTAAATGCCCATAATCGCCTCGCTGGGCAAGCGGATTGGCGATCGCAGTAATGTTTCCACTATGATGACGCTGCTGCCCATCATCAATCTTGTAGAATGGTCAGTGACACTTAAATCCCTTAGTCGACTCTTACGACACCCGCAGGAGGAGTTGGGGTGGTGACAAATGTATTCTTACTGCCGTTACCACACGGCCTCAGGAGTCCCACGGACGGATAGGACCACGGAGTCAGTGAAAGTGACAGATATATTTATAGTTAGTCGCTGACTGTTCACATTGCAGGCGAGTTAATTTACAAAATGACGAGCAGCACGATAAACGGTAAAACGCGTAAACATCTTAAGCCATCAGAACTCCTCCCTCCAGAGGCCCTACGAGCCACGAACGAAGTGTTGCCTCCCTGTCCCACTTATGTACTAATTCATAAGTGCGAGAGAGAGGCAACTGTTCGTTCTAGGTTCGCGGTAGGGCCTCGAAATAGCCACTTAAAAAAATTAATTACGAGATACATGTTATGCATGTTTTACTCATCTCAGTTTCGTTACTCCCATACTAATTTTATGACAATTACAAGACTGGTTTTTTTCAGTACAGATGGCACTTTTTATACGCGCTAGTGCAAGATGTGGTTAATTTTTTGTCAGGTCATCTGTACTGTAAACGACCGTCAACGTCATACAATACACGTGCGAAAAGGAAATTCGTAACTCGTGTCGATTTAAAACAGTGTCGGTTGTGTTTAATTTATCGTCTTTCGTTTCGAACTTCATTTTTTTTGCACTCGTATCGTAATGTACTACATTCTTATATATTTCGTTTGGCTGTAAGAATGTGCCCATAGTTCGATTCCTTTGCATTACTAAGACAAACATTTACTCGTATTCCACTTTCTGAAGAATATTTGTAACCAATATAAGGACTTGTTGTCAGTCTATATTTAAATTATTGCATTCCCTGATTTCTTTAATTTGTTAAAATGCCGAAAATATGTACCTATTGTATATATTGTTCTGCACAATTTTAATAAGTATTAGCAATTGCCCCGGTTAAAGCGTAAGCTATTGTTATCAATGAATCAACAATCGTGATAGTAATCATAATTATACCACGACATTACAACAACATTGATTTTACTGTC
Source organism: Thaumatotibia leucotreta (assembly GCA_025490895.1). Taxonomy (NCBI): domain Eukaryota; kingdom Metazoa; phylum Arthropoda; class Insecta; order Lepidoptera; family Tortricidae; genus Thaumatotibia; species Thaumatotibia leucotreta. Next base: position 15,269 of record JALPQI010009783.1, on the reverse strand, counting down.
ACACTTGCAATATTTTATTTCTTCTTCTCGTCGCCTTGTTCCTAAGAACATCAATCAATTAATCAATCAATAAACCTTTTATTCCGAACCTTAAATGAATAACTAGGTACATGTTTGTTTTTGTATTGTTAAATAATGTCTTCGGAATTAATTCGGAACACTACACTGCACTCAAAACCCGCATTGGTGACGTAGGTAAGAAAACTGCTAGGCTAAAGTGGGACTGGGCTGGCCACGTCTGCCGCATGTATCCAGATAGGGGGCAAAGTTACCACCAAGTGGATGCCGCAAAATGGGCGCGGATGAGGCAGACTCAAACGGAGATGGCCAGACGACCTGGATGCCTTTCTTAACAACTGGCTGGAGGAAACACACACTCGGGAGTCGTGGAGTTTGAGGGGAGAGGCCTTTGTCCTGCAATGGGACACATATAGGCTAAAAAAAAAATAGTAATAATGTCTCAGTTCAGCATGCCGTACTCGGACTCTTCTCCAGTGTTGGCTTTAAGTTTTAGCTTTACTGTCAATCTTTTAAATCCTAAAATTATGTCGTTTCTTTAGCTTCTTGACAAGATGTCCATCTATCTCGTCTCGCGTCGCGACCCTACGTCGCTCTCGCTTGAAGAAATTATCCTGAAGTGACTTTCCTGATTATTTGTTCCTGCATAAAGCAGATTAGAGGTATCTTAATACAAATCATCAGGTAAGTAAAGCAGGTAAAGTAAATATTAACAGTCCCAAATCGCGTAATAACATTTTTCGCCCAATCATCTCCGTCTACAATTGGCGCGAAAACTTTCGTTTTCTAAGTTCAAACCGTCAATCGATTTGAAGTATCAAAGTCATCTGTAGACTTTACGCTTTTATTTGTGTTTTACCGAATTAGTTCGATTCGATCGCTGTTTCGCCGCACGTTGCAAATGCAGTTATAAAGGGAGGAGAAAGCACGCTGCTCGCAGTCTCCGCTTAACCGCCACGCGTGTAGTGTTCCCGCGCTTTTTTGACGTTTATCTTTTTTAATTTAAACTTTTTTTAAATCAGTGTTGCAATTGCACGGATACGTTACATCACATTAAAATGGATATCAGGTAAATATAACCCTTTATTTTTATTTTAGGGTACCTCTTGACCAAGGTATTAATTATTGTAAACATGGGACTCGCTATTGTTCGAAGATGTTAATTTAGTTTCACTGTATATAATAGAGTCGTTAAGGCGTGAATAAAAACATAAACCTAATTAACTACACTGAGTTCACACTTTTTCACAGCCACATTTCTTAACGGCAATATTGCAATAATTATGAATTATTCAAAAATAAGAACATGAAGAAGAAAACTGACCTGAAATATTAGTTCGAAACTCATTTCAGGTTTGGAATGTTTTTCATTGAATAAGTAAATCACGAAGCAAATGTTTAAAAGTAAGACATTTTCTCTTCGGTAATGGGAACCTAAATTTCACAACATCGTAATTCTAGCAAATATATTAATTAATAATTATAGCAAATAATTTGAGTTAAAAATAAAACTATAATACGGTTTACTGATTAGGTACTTTTATAGATCTTAAACATATTGTTGTTTCTTTTTTACCTTGTATTGTTTCTACTTTATTCTAATATTTCTAACTACAGAATGGAAACATAATATATATTATTATATCGATTTTTTGTATGGTCACGAAGTAACAAAATTCTCAAAATTAACTCGTGAATATTACACTAGTTACAAAATACAGTCGAGTCATTAATTCAAATCTAAATAAACTTCATCGTATAATAATGATCATTTCGAGAAAGCGATTGTTAGCTCTGTCTCGTGATTCCGCTAATATATTAAGTAATAAAATAATATAAGCAATATGTCAATATATCATCCACTTTCTCCAACGTAAGGTAATGTAACGTTTAAATCACCGGGAGTAAAACACTGCTTGTCAATGTAACAATATTTTTTCATGACACTTGCTGTCTAAGCGCACCATTGCTTGCATGCATAGCGGGAGTAATAGAAATGTCAGTACGTCATTTAATAATATTTTGTCTTAAAACTTTTTTTTGTCGGCAAGTGGTATGCATTACGGTCGGTAAGCAGAATACTAACTCGAGTCATTAAAAGCCCTCCGCCTACGGCGTCGGACTTCTAACACTCTCGTTAGTAATTCCGTACTTACCTCTCTTGATGCACAATGTACATTCGACGTCAAAGATATCATTACGGTTTAGGTGCCAAAAATATATTTACACGACCTTAATGTCAAGGCAACAAAGTCGTGTAAATATTTTTGGCACCTAAAACGTAACGATATCTTTGATGTCGACTGTACTATTATTTAGATTATACCTACTCTGATAATTGAAGCGAATGTATTCTGGCCAAGCAGCAAATCAGTAGAAAAACGCGGAAAATTAAAAAAATTAGGCGCGAAGAATCTGTTTATTTATTGAAGAACAGAGTAAAGTGTCTAAATATAATTAAATAACTATAATTATGTGTATTTAATCACTACTCAAATAACAAGATACAGCAAGATTGTTTACCTTTTTTTAAACACCAAACCAAACAGAGTTTAGGTAGTTAATAGGTGAAGAATTAGCCCAGCAGTGGACTGATTATAGGCTGATGATGTGAAACCCAACGTAAAGAAGCCATCAAAATGGAAAGTGATCTAGCGTGTGCGTCATCGCCTTAGAACTAACGTTACTTACTATACTTTGTATAGTTTGTACAGAAACTGAAAGCACGTGAGACATATTAGCGTGCCTTGCTACTAGGTGCCTTACTTACCGCAGATTGTACACTATAATTACATGAGCAATTGCCAGTTTCCCGCAAAACCAGATAAAATACACGATTTTATACCTTAAACCGCAGATCTAAGAATCAAATATACATACTTGTGGGTACACGGTAATTGAAAAGCTCGCTTATGTAATCTGTGCTTCCATTTTGAATTTCCTCCATCCTTATTTGAGGATTTATTTGTCCGATGGATTTCCTTCGTATTAGATTTATTTTTTATTTACCTACAATTTACATGACTTTTTAATTTTCAAAAACTGTTTATTTAAGATACTTAAGTAACTTTTACAATTGAAGTAATCTGAGTATACATAAATAAAATCTAACTTACCTAACTAACCTAACCTATATCTAAGATTGGCTTGAGGCATTGTACCGAGAATGCCGTCGGCATTTCCTCGCTGTATCGCAATGCTGATGCGCTGTGCGAGGAAATCGCCAGCTCTTTGGTCTTTAATTACGTCAACCAGACGTTTCGCGATTTTAGCAAGCAATTTGCATGCGCTGGGGACCCATAAAACTAAAGTTGCTACACCAAACGGTACACAATTTTGTTTTAGATTGATATTGATATGGTATCATACGTTTATAATTTTAAATCTTAATAAAATTATATAAAGGAGCTCTTTTGAACCATGAAGCCGCATTTCTTTAATATCCGTTAATTAATAATATTGTATGAATATTTATCACGTTCATGTAATAAACAAAACAATAAATAACACGCAAAAGTAAATCCAATCAGTATATCCTCTTCCTGTAATTCAGGATAATTTGTTCACGCTGCTCAAATTAAAACTATGATTAGAGTACGGAAACATTTTTATCCGTACTTCCCAATTTCCTGTAATCAAGGACTCCTTACTTCCGGTTTGTAACATTTTCTCTCTCATATATGTAGGGATATAATAGGGATGATAACTGTAGTTAAAATAAATTATTTAACATTATGCACGACATGTTACACGAAGAAATTATTACTAAGATGTAGATTGCAGTAATTTTTGGACAGAACTTTTATTTAATAAATTTAAAAGAACTTAAAAGAGTAGGTCATTTGGCAGTACTCAAACGTGAAGTCACTTTTGAGTATTTCATATAAAATTCCATAGTCGTGTTCGTTTTGACAGTTCGAAAAAAGATGCTGATTTGACTTGCCAGTCATCATGCCTATTATCTGGCAAAAAATACATAAAATGGTTGAAAAATACATAAACTGTAGTTTCAAATGTATCTACATATAATTAATAATTGCTACTTTTTTTGCCAAGTCGTGGGATTATTTAACTTTGAATCGGGCAGGGTCGCCATGTCATTAAATTTTAGTGACTAAAATAACAAGCTGCTTACCTCATTATTTTCATCGCAAAAAGAAAGAATACTATGTGATTTACTTGAACTAGGTATATGTATATATTTTTAGTTTAGTGTGAATCGGTTAAACTAAACATAAACAATTATCCTTATAAATATATGGTACGAAACTAAAAATATCTATAGGTATGATACGAAACTAAAACATAAAAAATAAAAACCTATAGCCTCCGTCTAGACTTGAACTTCAAATCTAGAATCCAACGACCATGAGTCCACGAACCAGGATATTACCAATTTTCCTTTATTTTCTTCGTTAATTCAAATTACTTCATCAACTACGAGTATGTAGAGTATTACATCGACTTATTAATAATTACCTACACACGAATTATGAAATCGATTCCTTTAATATCGATTACGGCAATCGCATAAATCGCGTTTGTCATTGACCTTGATTAAATTGGAATGTGCATTTTTTTAATTCCCAGCGTGTTCGGAATCGCGTGCGCACACGCAAACCGCCATTTTGTAGGAAACCACCGTTTTTCCGAAGACGGAATTTACCGCTCGCTTTTAAGGAAACTCGTAAATAAATTAGCGCTAGTTTATGACAATTTAATAGTTCATTACGTTATATTTTTGTAACAGTAATTGGATACTTTCATATAAGTAACAAGATATATTATGCTTTATTAGACCGTCAATTAATGCATTTTTGTTTCCTTTTTTAAATAAAGGAAAGACTCCTTTCAGTAAAATTGGCCAACTTTAGGATTTAAGGTAGTTTCCTTCTCAGGGTACTTAGACAATTTACGAATCGCTAACGCTAAATCGTCAATCGGAAACGAACGGCAGCTAACTGTCTTTGTCGCACTAATATGAAAGAGTGACAGAGAGGGAAAACTACGATACGCTACTAAGCGTTAGCGATTGGCAACTTGGCTAAGCATGCTGGTCCGGCGTATCTTTCCACCCTGTATAATTACTTACCAAAACCTAATCTAAACTTTATCAAAAGTAACTCACTATACCGACATGCGTTCATTTTGTATGTTCATTCAGCTAGGAGACACGCAAATTACATAATACGTACCTACGCGTAATACATACAATGTAATTTATTTACATTCTCCGTAATCATGAATTTACCAAATATTTGCATTATCATACATAAAATACATTACACATTTACACTGTAGTTTTGTTACAAGATATCGTAAGATGCAACATCCATCTTCATTAACAGCTTTCTCTTAATCTTCATACATAATCATACAAACATTAAGATAATTGTTACAAGTTTATATCACATAACGTAACTATTACAAGCAGTATTTCTATTTTGAACAGTTTTGATGCTTGTTGTTAATTATTTTTTAATTGGTAGAATAGTATAAGTAAGTGATATAGGTATTTTATAACGTGTTATTTGGAAACGAAATTGTTATTTGAAAAATAAATTTTTCGTTTAGGCGGAGGTCGTCATATTCTTAGTAAGTCCCTTTCGAGATAGGTCATGTTCGGTAGATGCCACTTTCTGAGGATGTCATGTTCTGAGAAGGCCGCTTTCGGAGAGCGACACGTTCTAATCACGTCAGATTCTTATATCGCCACTTTATGAGTTCGTCGCTTTCTGAGTTTGTCGCATTCGGAGTACGTCACTTTCGCATTTTACGGCGCTCCTGTGCGTTTCCGCAAATTGACTCCTAAGAAACTAATGATCTTGATCAGGAATGGGATCGATTGGCATCAAAAATCCAATTTTTTCGTGTCAGGTCGAGTCATTCTTTCTGCAAATAGCAATGCAAAAATACCTACGATATTTTGGTGGCCTCGTTTTTAACGTTTATCGTGCCATGAGTTTCACGTTAATATTATTTAATTTAATTTCATAAAGTCACTGGGTATGGTAGATAAAAAAGTCAATACCCAATACTGCATTTGCATACAGCCTATGCATCCTTAACTGATAAGCAAATTTCTAAGCTCTTAATATTTGAACATATTAGACCGAGTGGCCGAGGGGTACAGGCATCAGCCGCGAAAGCTGAGTACGTGGGTTCGATCCCCACTTCGGACATAGGTGATCTTGGTCGTTTTTCTTTGGTATATGACATCTAATATTTATACTCTTAATATTTATTTTACACTAAAATCACCAGATTTGCTTGAATTAGGGGACCGGGGGCAATATTAAAGTCAACTCTTTATTATTTCGCATCGAAACCTCTTTATTATAACCAAGTTCACAGCTGTTTAGCAGAAAATGTGTACTTTTGAGTGTAGAAAATTGTTTACTACAACAAGTAACAATGAATAGTCTGTAAATATGAATACAAATAAAACATAACTGTCAAAGTAGCCAAGCATTAACATACCAATAGGAATTTCACATACTTAACCAAGTATTGCACAAACTACATGCATCTATATTTTACAGACAAACGGGTCTTAATCGCGTAAACTTACGTTTAATTATATCCTGACGTTTCGGGCATGACGTTACACCCGTGGTCGCAGGCAGACTGACAGGCAGTCTGCCTGCGACCACGGGTGTAACGTCATGCCCGAAACGTCAGGATATAATTAAACGTAAGTTTACGCGATTAAGACCCGTTTGTCTGTAAAATATGAGTGATAATCGTGAAAGTTTAAATCAATATACATGCATCTAGATAAAATTAGTCTTTATTATTACAGCCATAAGTGTTAGGTGTTACCATAGCTAATGTCGGGTCGCACGTGTCGTACTATGCATTGTGTGTGGTTTTTAATGGGTGTCGGTTACTGGGTTTAACCGTAGGGCATATTTTGAAACGAGAACTGATATTTAAATCAGATTGGTATCATGTTTTACGTTTCTTAATATGCGTGCCCTTTCTCTTGTTTATTTTTCAGTTTCGCTAATACATATACCTATGCTTTTTCTGCCATTCATTTAATACCTTGAACTCCACTATAAGTTCAAACGATGTTAGTAGGTATTGTCAATACACTTTCGTACATGTATTTTCTCAAACATGCAATGAAATATTGTCTTTACGTTCCTTAAAATAGGCTCGAAAGTATCGCTATTAGGACTCACTGGGATGGAAATGGAATTCCATAATTCATAACACTTTTCAGGCCTAGGCCTGCAAAGTATTTTTTTTTTTAATTACGACGACATTGTATTTTTTTTTCTTTTTATTTTTGAGAAAAGCGCTATACATGCCTCGGCGTGAAAACGGTATCCCAGCCTCGTTACCTATCCGTTATATACCAACTTAGCCGGAAATCCTCATTTTCCCGGCCTCTGATGTAATGTACTATTCCGATACATTTTATTCATAAAAGCTGACATAAGTAAGTAAATAAGTAAGTCCTCCCAATCCCAACACAGTCAACTTTTTGCTTACCGGGAGGCTCCTCTACATGATAGCCATGTTATGTTTATGTAATAACTAATAAATAATTATGTTTTTTTTGGAAAAAAAAAACATATAAATATCTTGGGCCATCGATAAATAAATAAACAGTTAAAATTTGAAACATTTTTTTGACCTATCGTCGGGGAAAGTGCGATACCGCGTAACTAACAAATACAATTAGGGTCAATTGTTTGATATTTGAACTCTATCTGTTTTGGTAGTACGCGGTATTACTCTATCCCCGACTCTATGCTAAAAATCACATTCTATTCGTTTCATAACCTCATCAATCAATACAAAGCAATATTTTAAATAAATATCTGTCACAAAAAAAGGCGGCCAAATAATTTATCAAAATTATCGTAATATGCAAATCATCGGTTACTCGCATGGTGACTCTCAGCCAAAGATTCGAAATAAATATGCATCATGAATTTATTTTACAGCACGGGTGGGTGGTCTCGTAACAATGAAATGCACTTTATTACGGTGCGGTATCACTCTTTGCAATCTTGGTCCCTTTAAAAGTTGAATAACTTACATGCAGTATTTATTTTGAAAAAAAATGTCCTTGTTTGAGATGAGGACGTTGAACTAAAAAAATGGCGGCTTAGGATCATTCAGAAATCTGATGGTTCTGTCGCTTTCAATACTCAATCATTTATTGCTTCCACACAGCTTTCATTATGAATTACAGATTAACTCATAATCGGAAATAAAATTGGTGTCATTGTGACAATAATATGGATTATGGACACAACTTTAACATTGACTAAAATATGATGAATCTAATCACTGATTTTATTAATTTCTTAAACGTTAGTTAGATTAAATTTATATTGTACAGATTTGTGTACATTATTAATTAATCTGTTCGATTTATGATTTAAACCTATTTACGAATTTAGCTATTTCCAACCTACTGAATTAAAAATATTTATGACTTATAATGTGCCACTTGTATACGTCGTGCATATGGATTTTTAAAGTAATATCTATGATATTACGGACGAACACACTTACTATAGTATATTACATCAGAGGCCGGTAAAATGAGGATTTGTAACGACGGATAGGTAACGAGGCTGGGAATCCGTTTTCTCAAACATACAAAGAAAAACATAAAAAAATTACAATGTTGTCGAAATAAAAAAAAGGTTATTTTCCATTTCCATCCCAGTGAATTACTACGCCCTAAAAGCGTTACTTCCAAGTTTATTTTAAGGCACGTAAAGACAATATTTCATTGCATGTTTGAGAAAAAATATTAATGCTCAGTTTTAGAAACTTTACACTTCAAAAACCGCTCACGTCACAAACAAAGCGGGTTCAAAGTATTGAGGTTACGAATTTCTTCAAAAACATTGTGCAAATTACGAAGTGCTCATTTACACTGAAAAGAAGTAAATCTTGTCTGTAATGCTACAATTACCTCGCTTTTCTCCGAATGTAAGTCTTACGCGAGCTTATGTGAACATTACTCAATTTTGGCCACTTAAAACTGTTAAAACCGGTAGCGTGTCATGTCATGTCACGTCGGAAGTCTGATTGCGAATTATGCGTAACACGTCACGTATTACGTCGATTACGCGTAGTGCTGTGTTCATGCTGTGTTGCACGACGAATTTGATGTCACTCAAGTGTATAATTCTTATGTAGATGCGACTTTACCCAATTGTAAGACATTGTTACCCGCATGTCTCACCTATAAGTATAGTTGAATTATCGAGAAGATGGAATTGCATTTGTAGTGGTGTTACTAAAGCAACACTTTTAAAGTGAACCTTGTATCTTTACAATTAGGTCTACTATTAGTCGAATAATGCCAATACATGAGTCGATAAAACACACACAATAGCACACAATACATTGTAAATACGCGATATCACTACATATGCAATTCCATCTTCTCGATAATTCAACTATAATCATCTACACTGTAGTTATACTAGATTGACGTGTTTGTTTGATAATTATAGCATACCGTATGGGTCGTATGGCGTTTTGACGCGCGTTAGTCGACATATGATACACCATCATCATCATCATTTATTTAAGAGCTTGGCTCTTGTCGGTGAAGTAATTTCCATTCTATTCTATTCTCTGCCTTTTCCTTCAGTTCTCTATACGTTTCAACTTCTATAGTTTCCTTCAATTGCTCCATGTAGGCTCTCCGTGGTCTTCCTCTTTTTTTCCTTCTATCTTTCCTTCGATTAAAACTTTAATGAAGTCATCGTGACGAAGTAAATGACCTACCATATTTCCTCTTCTGTTTATATGATGCACCAGTCTATGTATTTTAAATTTTTCATATCGAGAGATTCGAGAGTCAACTATTTACCGCCAATATGATTTTATTCACTCTACCGTTAGGTACTCTGTTCAAATCTGGAGTTACCAATAAATCGTGCTTAAATTAATACATGCTTTCTGCGTATTAGCCCACAAAATGGCAATTTTACCACGACGACGTGTAAAAATCGTTTGACAGTGACAGGTTTGTTTTGATGTTATTCAAAAAGTTGATTTTTCCAACATAGTATAGTACTTAATTATCCAACATAGTGGACACATTACTGCGATCGCCTATCCGCTTGCCCAGCGTGGCGATTATGGGCATTTACCTCCTAATGCGTCTATAGGCATAGTTAATAAGAGAGGCCTATAGTTTATAACGTATTTAAATTCCAATACACGTCAAAAAAAACTACTAAAACTACCACAGATGGCGAAATGTCACGCTGTCCCATGTCATTACCATTGTGACGTTTCAGAAATAACCAACCATCGGCACACAGTGATGTTAATAAATTAATACAACTCGGTATTGTGTAAATCGTGATAAAGGTCATCCTAAATTTAAGATGTTTTTAATGTATTAAATTAGCACGTTACACTTCTCGGTTTGGTACCGTCGACAAAGCTACTAGCTTTTGTCGTTGTCTCCGCCTGCGCCTGCGTTTAGATTATTCTTAAAAAAAGCTGTGAATTACCAGACATAAATTCTTAGGATATCGCATGACTTCCGACATCATCATCATCAGCCTATACTTGTACACTGCAGGACATAGGCTTCTCCCATTTTACACCATCTAGCCTTCCATAGGGAAGTCCCATCTAGGTTTATGTGTTGCTCATGGATATCTTTATGATATACTAAACGTAAAAACTGAATTCCAATATACGTCAAAAAATACCAAAGATGGCGAAATGCCACAGTGACACGTGTTATCGTCATTGTATCATTTGTAACGTTTCAGAAAAAAAAACAACCTTTTGGTAACCTAATCAGTTTTCCTAAAAATTTTATCACACATTACGACACTATTAATTGGTACCAAATGTTGTTACATCCTGAGTTATTGCCATTGAAATTTAAACTTTCTTCCGATAAAACAATAAAATTAAATATCTTTTTTTGCGACAAGTATTTAAATAAGATTTTTTAATTAATAAGTAGATTTAAATGTTGTCTTTAACAATATAGATAAAATAAGCAACTACCTATAATATTTACAGAAGTGAAAATTTACGGAACCACCTAATATTTCATTATAATGGCAATATTTTTTGACAAGTATTGGAATCTAAATAGGTTTACAGGTATACGTCCAGCAGTGGACTATCATAGGCTGATGGCTGATGTTGATGATGATGATGATAGTACTTATAGGGTTATAGGTAACCTAATAGGTTAGACACGAACTTCCCCTGTCAGTCTTGTGGCCAAGTTTGCCGCTCTCGCTTAGGTCTAGTTAGCCACCAAAAGCGAGGTCTTCAGGACATTTGTACACCTAAAATAGTCTGAAATAGACGCAAAGGCCAGTAATAGGTAATTAGCTATTTATAAATGACAAACTTTAAAACCGAGTTCAAAAAAAGTAGGAGGTTCTTAATTAGACTGTATTTTTTTGTTATATGTATGTTACCTGATATCTCCGAGAATCGTGAACCGATTTTAAAATTTATTTTTGTGATCGAACGTGAACTGAACCAAGTTGACGTCTGATGATGGGATCTTGGAGAAACCGAGGGATCTCTTCAATTTTCATAGGTACATTGTATGGCGCTTATGGTAATTTTCATTCGTTTACAAGATTTTGCATTCAGAAAGTAGGATTTGAGGAAACCAATGATGGAAACAAATCTGGGATCTTGGAGAAATCGATTGAAGTCGGTTTTTTAAATTTTTTATTTGGTGAGAACTCCTTTTGGCTAATTGCCATAAACAACAATAGAAGGCAGGATGTATTCTCGTTTCCGCGTCGGTGCTCAATGCTGGCGGATCTTGAAATCATGTGGAAAATCGGGAAACTGGTAAACAATAAACATCCTTACCTATTCGGTTATTTGCATTTCCGGTTTTCTAATGCACTTCTTCCTGCAATGTTCCGTTATTCGGATAGTAGTTAAGATAATTCCAGTAGGTATCGACAAAAAAGGATCGAAAATAAAAGACACAGTTCTTTGTTTATCGGTCTGTATCTGGACACCCATACAGGGCGCCCCAAAACTATGTAGGAAAAGCTTAAATATTGTATATAGAATATTTTGCACAAATGAGACTTAATATTTTAAAATAATAATAGTAATTCTGCATTCACATATTTTCTCAAAATTACTTACTTCGTCTGGGAATCGAACCGACTGCAATTAGAAAATATAAACACCTCCTGTTTTTATATTAAATAAATATTCTTCTAAGGTAACATAGAACATAGCATCTTAAAATAAAGTAATAGGGTAAAATGACAAGATTTTATAATTGAAATAGCAAGAAAATTATTTATTTCTGTTCACACGCTAAAAATCATCATTAGTTATCATCATTAGTTTATAACAAAACAGTCCATCAACAACTTTTAAAGTTCTTTTCCTAACTAGTGCGGAGAAGTAAACTTTGCGCACGCTTCGCGTGCGTAAATTTCTCTTTTAAAGGCAATTGTTATGAAAAAAGTCGTTCGATACACGTGTAAAAACTTCTTTTCAACTTGGGTGATTGTTGCCCTCGTTTCACTCGGGCTCCAACTTTCACCTGCGTCGAAAAAATTTTTGCACTTGTATCGAAATTTACTATTCCCTTTATGTCCCGTACTTTTGGTACACTAGGTATACTTATACCTCCGCCCTTGAAGACTATCAGCTTCATCTGCCCATTGATTGTATAGCTCTGTGATTAATTATTCCAATGAATGAATCTGTTACTTCAAGGTCCATTGGCCAACTCGTGCTGATCTGAGATACAAAGATCTATTGTGGGCACAAATTGGATTGCCGTGTCAAGGTGTCAAATCATTAGCTGGATGTATTTAGTTTAATTCGCAGGTCAGGCGGATGAATTAATCCTTTAAGGTTAATGGTCAGAATTGTCGCAAGTACCACTCGAATAGCTACCGTCTTACCCGTTAACCTGCCGCTAAATAGCAGTGTTTGCACTGCTGTGTTTCGGTTTGGGGGTAAGATAGCCGGTGTAATTACTGGCATAGATAGAGGCAAAGCTAAGTCCTCAGGGTAGGCAACGCATAAGCAATTTTTTTATCACAATGTCCATGGGCCTCAGTTCCTGCTTTCCGTCAGGTGGGCTTAGAGCTCAGTTGTACCTATATACTTTCGTCACATAAAAAAAGTACTTAGTGCACTACCTAAATTAAATTCCACTTCGGAACTGAGACTTTGCTCTCAGCTCTGTTGGTTCTTAGTCCATTTAGTGTTCTTTAACCCTTAATTCGATACCGGGTAAAATACTAGACATCCAAAATACAAAAATCTACACAAGAAACCAAAACGCTGAAGCGAAAACTAAGCAGTGTAAGTGTATTGCATAATGATTATTATTCTGAAAAAAAAAATGTGTCTAGCCAACAGAAACGCTAGTTTGTCATAAATCGCCGCCAAGATACCCAATTGGGAAGGACACGTCGCCCGGCCTAACGTTAACAATTTTTTTTTTCGTAATTTTGTATGATAAGGTATTGTTTAATTTGCACATCTATTTAACTAAATACTTGAAGTACATATTTCTATTTAATTGAAACTTCTAACACAGTTCATCAATGAGTTTATACCTTGCAAAGTAGAATGTCTAGTATTTTTCCCGTTGGCAACTACGCCATGTTTTATGTTGTTGTTGATATGTCCAGTATATTTCCCGTTGCCAATGATACGGTGTTTTAACTATGTCCAGTATTTTTCTCGTTGCCAATGTTGCCGTGCTTCATCAACACATTATAATTTCGAGTAAAACCACTCAAATGAAATGAAAATGGGACACTTTTCATGTAAAAACCAGTACTAAGTGACCTGCAATAACATCTATATCATAATATCGCTATATGGCCATTTTTCACATCACTCATAACGACGTAGGTACTAATAACGAAATAGATCTTCGCACTCAATGAGATTTTGCTGCCCAATATATCAAAGAATTATTAATATCTTTATATATTATTTTTATGTAATATATTTCTAATAAAGCTGTGTGATTTCAAGTCGAAAAAAAGTTTCCTAGATGCCGAAAACTCAGACGAGGAAGATGCTACACAGCAGTACTGAAAACAGCATATTTTCAGTGCTCCCGGTATTGATTTTTGATTGGAGTGACTTAATTTCTTTTATTTAAGTCCAACAAACATGTAAACAAAAGTCAATCTGAAAAAAGTTTTGCTTCCCGTATGATAAGGACATCATTCGGACATCGCTGTTGATTATGAGCCAAGTAAACTAAGCCACTCTAAATGCATTGATTTTACTAAATTGTGAACCTAAATCGTAGAACCTGTGAACTACAAATGGAAAAAAGATACACTGAAATCACAGGCTGACATAGAACCAAGTGAATTTATATTTACCATTTATAAAAACTTATATTTTTCTATGTCAGCCTTGAATTTCAGTGTCCCTTTTTTTTCATTTGTAGTCCACAGGTTCTAAGATATTATTACTACTTACTTATTGAAATTATAAGTTTTTTAATAAGGATTTTAACATAAAATATCTTGTTTCATATAATATATGGAAAAAAAATTAAAAATATAATAAACTAAATTAACCGTACAATTGGCAATGGCAAAAATACTGCACGTTCAAGCCCAATACCTATTCACTGCATAGTTGGCAACGTGCAACATACTTGACATATTATTTCTGAAAAACTATCCATAAGCGATTTTTTTTATTAATTTTCTGTTATTTAAAATCATATAAATAGGCATAAAAACTATAGTTTTATGTATTTTTTCAAAAAAAGTGTCGTTGTCGATTTAAGGGTTAAAAGGAATGCCATAAAACACCCAACTATCCAGAATTTCAACTGTGGTCCACAAAATCCAACTCGCCATTAAGCGTAAATTGTATTTAGGTCTTTTTTTAAGAAGTTTCTTGAATCATGTCACCAAGTGAGATGGAATAGTTATTACTTTATAACAGCTTGATACCTAATCAAAAACATTCTATCTAATTTTGGACCACAATCGAGAGTTATTATTATTATACATTTGAGTGGTTACCTACCCTGAAATTCAGATCTAACGTGTCTTAATTTTAAATGTTAATAAATGATGTCGAAATCCATCCGCAGTGAGTATACACTAAGTACGGTCTAAAAGTTCTATGTATATTCATTGCATAATGCTAAATGATAACGAGGGTCGATTTCAGACAGCTCAAAAGTCACTACATGCTAATAAAAATGGCCATCCTTTACATTAAAATATGATTTTGTAACTAAACCATTCGTC
>JALPQI010009782.1:0-38910 GCA_025490895.1 Thaumatotibia leucotreta | reverse complement strand
GTTATATTGTTGCGCTTGTAAATTCATGAGACTATTCACTAAGATTATACATTAGGCATTATTATTAAAATATTTTACTCTATTTTTAACATGATTCAGCCATATATTCGTTATCAGTATCCTAATACTCGGACTAGTTAGTAGTTTAGCCAATACAACATCCGTACAAGTTATTGCTAGTAAGACATTCCGAAATACTGAGTCTTATTCTATAGTTAAGTTTACTATGAAAGCTAATCTGGGGATTAGCTAAGGAACTAGTATAATATCGTTAGTTGACAAGCAAAACTCACTAAGTAACAAATACCTACTTGAAATAAAGCTCTTATCTCAGTTCTGATTTAATAATGACATAAGAGGTTGCTAAGAGTAGTGACAGTTTTTATAGTGAGTTTTGGTTGTCAGCCGACGAATATGTTAAATACAAATAGTCAAATTTATAATATTGGCGCCTTTTCTGCACCTTCGACAGCCTCGAATATGTTTGAAAAGATCGAGTAAAGCGTAACTAAAATAATATTTTTCTTTCTTTGTTAAACTTAATACTCGGATAGACACAATTAATTAAAAACAGATTTAGGAAATATGTACTTCAAAAAAATTCAATTATTTCCTAATTCTGTTTACGAATTTTAGTTATTCAAGTTTTAAGTTACGCGATTCATTCTTAGTCTAATAAATATATTGTAGGGTGGAGGTATTCATCTCTAATATACAGGGTGGAAATTATTTTTGGGTCAGTCAGTCAGGGCAGCTACCAGATCCAGAGTAGCTACGCGAAAATGATCTTAGAAGACCTTCCCTCGATTTTAAATTAATGAAGAATGTCGTTAACAAATTTTGGAAAAAACATGCAGGATACGAGAAAATGGCAAACTTTTTTTTTGCTGCCCTGTCCTTGAATTAATCCTGTTTTTGTTCAGGATTAAAAGCTAGTACGGGACCGAAAAAAGTGTTTCGGCTAGAAAAGCCGCAAATCAAGAATTAAAATTCCGCTTTTGCTGCCAGCTAAACATTAGGGCGGATCGTATTTTTTTATTTTTTTTATTTTGAACTATCCATTCCTGAGCAGCATTTTATGAATGTTTGCAAATTAACATTTAGATCCACCCTACTGAACACAGGGAAAAAATATTCATAACCTTTAAGACATAATTTAACTTAATTACATTTTAACCAGTCGTCACAATTAACAAAATAACTAGGTCTCCTACGGGCCCTATACGACCATGTTAAAAAGTTCTTCGCATTTTAAAAATCACAAGAATATAGAGACAGTTTTTTTGGGGTTGACATACTAGTGATTCTTCCTCGCCTTTACTCCTAAGATCTCGTAGTAAAATCATAATTTATTAGGTACTACTATCCCCGCGTATCCGTATTATTTCGAAACTGAAATATGCGTATATGTAAAAACCATTTTGCTGGTTAGTATAAGATATCGTCGTATTTAAATAGGTTTCCATGTACAGGATTCTTAAAACTGGTACGAATGGATAGTTTATGAGGGTAGATTAAGCGGAAGACCAGCGCTGGCTCTGCTGGCAAAATGCTGAGTTTTGGCCATTTCGAGACAAAATTTCGTGTTTACTGTTTTGTTTTGTTTGTACTGTGTCTCGAATAAACGTTTTTTCTTTCTTTTCTTTTCTTTATGTCGGATTCGTCATTGTCGTCGATTAGTAACGTGACGGTAAGACGAGTCGCAACAACATTGATTTTGCGAGACTTGACCATTACTACTGAATTACATTTACATTAAAACAATACTCCTAAGTTCCGCAGTCCGCTGGATGCGGGTGGCACAGTACCGGTCATTGTGGCAATCTTTGGGGGAGGCCTATGTTCAGCAGTCTTTCGGCTGATATGATGATGATGATGATGAATACTCCTAAGGTCAACTCTTTTAACAGTATTTGCTGAATCGAAAATGACGAAATAAACACGCTGAATATTCACCCAGCTGTGTGTAGATGTAAAATTGTAGTAGATGCAAGTTCGAATCCGAATGGCAAGCCACGCTTAATATGACATGTAAAGATAAATGTCATTTCGATTATCCCAGCTCTTGTGTATCGATCGGTACAAACGCCAAAATAGTTTACCGACCAATCGTAAAGTAACCTATATTACAATCTGCTTAAAGTGGGATGGTTAATTTACTCAGTGCCTGCGACGTGATTTAACCCAAGAACTTTTTAACATGGATTATTTGGAATAAAACTTATTCCGCTTTTTCTTTGGCTGGCTCTAACTCTTCAGGGTTTTCGTCCATGCTGGCCGCAGAGTCAGTTCGCGTCTTGTCGACTGGGTACAACCTGAAATGTAAAATTAAAATGTTACCATGTATCAACCTCCTGAGACCCAATGACATGGGCAAAGTTTTTGAAATTAGCAGTTACTCTTCACCAAAAACATTCGGTTATTCCCACTTGTTATGCAGTTGCAGTGCTGTACCAGCAGTGGTAATACACTGGAATTTTTTTCCCACCTGTTACCAGTGGGAACAACTGGGAATGAATACTCCTGGGATTTCCTTTTCCCAGTTACCACCAAATATTTTAGTGCGCTGCGGCCCCAAGAAACTTTAGGTTCTTGGGCCTCAGCGCACGCAAATTGTTTGCTGAGATCGCGAAACGTCTGGTTGATGTAACTAAAGACCGAAGAGCTGGCGACTTCCTCGCACAACGCATCAGTATTGCAATACAGCGAAGAAATGCCGCCAGCATCCTCGGTACAATGCCACAAGGGCCAATCTTAGGTATAGGTTAGGTTAAGTAGATTAGTTAGATTTAATCTATGTACATAAATTGTAGTGGGTAAATATTCCCAGTAGTTACCACCAAGTACTCTAGTGGTAACAGGTAGTGAAAAAATCCCAGTTGATACCAGTCGGATGGGTGGTAACAGCGGGGAATAACCCTACAAATTCCGATCCAATATCAAAATATGTAAATGTAGGTACAAAATTTTGTACATCATGAAAGCTTAGGAGGTTAAGAAGCAGGGTGAGATCAATAGACTTGCCATTTCGTACCAAGGCAAGGCTACCGGTGGAGTGACAAAACTGATAATTGTTAGTTGTTCGATGGACGAACGAGAAAGGCGAAACGATTAGAAACGAGCCCACAAGGACTGCGGATAGGGATCTAGAAGATGCAGGTAGAGTACACGCATAGTCGCAAGAGTCTTTTCATCACAGAGTGGCATATAACGCATGTTGAGCCTACTTAATGATTCTAAAAATTGTTCCGTTTTTTTAATACTTAATTACTTATTCATATTATATAATATATCGCTCTTGCTCTTTCTAGAATAGAACCTCCGGAGCGGTAGTTTTAGTACCTAGCACATCGTCTATGTATGTTGAACTACTTGTTTAACCAAGTTACTTACCAACGTTGGTACAAATACACTAGGAAGACCAGATAATCCCTGAAGCAAGCCACTCGATGCGCGGTCGGCATGGTGATGATGAACGCAAACACATCGTCTACGTATGTTGAACTACTTGTTTAACCAAATTACTTACCAACGCTGGTACAAATACACTAGGAAGACCAGGTCATCCCTGAAGCAAGCCACTCGATGCGCAGTCGGCATGGTAATAATTGAACGCAAACACATCGTCTAGGAAAGTGTTGAACTATTTATTCAGTCAGATTACTTACCAACGCTGGTACAAATACACAAGGAAGACCAGATCATCCCTGAAGCAAGCCACTCGATGCGCCGTCGGCATGGTGATGATGAACGCAAACACATCGTCTAAGAATTTGTTGAACTATTTGTTTTGGTCAAGTTACTTACCAACGCTGGTACAAATACACATGGAAGACCAGGTCATCCCTGAAGCAAGCCACTCGCTGCGAAAACGGCATGGTAATAATGAACGCAAACAATGAATGTGTTAAACTACAGTCTAAGAATGTAAAGTCGATACTTACCAACGCTGGTACAAATACACTAGGAAGACCAGATCATCCCTGAAGCAAGCCACTCGATGCGCAGTCGGCATGGTGATGATGAACGCAAACACATCGTCTATGAATGTGTTAAACTACAGTCCAAGAATGTAAAGTCGATACTTGCCAACGTTGGTACAAATACACAAGGAAGATCAGGTCATCCCTAAAGCAAGCCACTCGATGCGCAGTCGGCATGGTGATGATGAATGCAATCACTTCCTCAACGAATGTGTTAAACAACAGTCCAAGAATGTAAAGTCGATACTCACCAACGCTGTTACAAATACACAAGGAAGACCAGGTCATCCCTGAAGCAAGACACTCGATTCGCAGTCGGCATGGTAATAATTGAACGCAAACACATCGTCTATGAATGTGTTGAACTATTTGTTCAGTCAGATTACTTACCAACGCTGGTACAAATACACAAGGAAGACCAGATCATCCCTGAAGCAAGCCACTCGATGCGCCGTCGGCATGGTGATGATGAACGCAAACACATCGTCTACGTATGTTGAACTACTTGTTTAACCAAGTTACTTACCAACGCTGGTACAAATACACAAGGAAGACCAGATCATCCCTGAAGCAAGCCACTCGATGCACTGTCGGTATGGTGATGATGAACGCAAACACATCGTCTATGTATGTTGAACTACTTGTTTAACCAAGTTACTTACCAACGCTGGTACAAATACACAAGGAAGACCAGATCATCCCTGAAGCAAGCCACTCGATGCGCCGTCGGCATGGTGATGATGAACGCAAACACATCGTCTACGTATGTTGAACTACTTGTTTAACCAAGTTACTTACCAACGCTGGTACAAATACACAAGGAAGACCAGATCATCACTGAAGCAAGCCACTCGATGCGCCGTCGGCATGGTGATGATGAACGCAAACACATCGTCTAAGAATGTGTTGAACTATTTGTTCAGTCAGGTTACTTACCATCGCTGGTACAAATACACAAGGAAGACCAGATCATCCCTGAAGCAAGCCACTCGATGCGCCGTCGGCATGGTGATGATGAACGCAAACACATCGTCTACGTATGTTGAACTACTTGTTTAACCAAGTTACTTACCAACGCTGGTACAAATACACAAGGAAGACCAGATCATCCCTGAAGCAAGCCACTCGATGCGCCGTCGGCATGGTGATGATGAACGCAAACACATCGTCTATAAACGTGTTGAACGCCTTGTACATGAACGCGCGCCACGGGAGCGCGGCAACGGAGCGGAGGCGGTAGTTCACGAACAGTTGAGGAAGCATGAAGAGGAAACCGAACGCGTATACGCCATTCACGACGCTGTGCAATGCCCAGGAGTACCAACTAAAAAAAGACACGCATTTTGTTTAGTTTTATAACGAAAAACTGAAAAGATTGACCATACACTTTGGCTGGCGAAGTGCCTATTAAAAGGCCTACCGCTATTAGGTGGAATTTTTTATCATTATTTGATTGGGAACAACACAAACTACTTTTTATTTTGTTGAATTTGTTTATATTCTATTGACAAATTTTCTTCAATGGCAAGAGGAGTATAGGTAACATCGAAATCATTTCAATCGTTGACATACCAGTTATGTATTTGCTTAAATAAATTGGTAATAATATAACACAATAATCTATTTGTAATTCTCATACCCCGTTATCAGTGTTGCAGATTCATTGAAAACGCTAGGGTTGGCACTTTACATGTTAATTTTAGTATACCTATGTATATAATATGAGATGGTATTTGAAGTTGTTAACAAAAAACCTCTTTTCACCCCGTAATAAAAAAAGGTTATATTCCTTTTTTAGTCTATAATATGTGATACCGTCATTTATTTGTCAAAATTGATTTATGACAATGTAATTCGTTCTCTTAATATATAGTTCAAATCATGAATTTCATTGATCACGCAGAATTTTCCCGGTTTAAGCTTGAGCTGATGGCGAAACTGAATCTGAAATTACAAAATGTATTAACAAAACCACAGTGGAACATTAAAATTGCCTAAAATATTTACCAATAACATGTGGAACGATCGTTTTCATAGGTACTTAAAATTTGACGCCTGCTATCCTAGAAAAACTTTTAATAATTTATTCAAACAAATAATGAATCATACATAATATAAAATAATCGCTGTCGCTATCTGCCCGTCCCTTTGTATGCTTAAATATTCAAAACTACCCAACAGTTTGATGCGGCTATTTTAAAGATAGAGTTATTCAAGAGGAATATTTTTTGTGTAATAGGTATCTAACCAGTGACCCCGTGCAAAATCGAGGCAGGTCGCTAGTATGATATATAAGAAAAAGTAGGTAGTTCAGTTTTCTGTGTGTTTAATAAAATAAATGTACCCAATATGGGTACTAATAATGTATACAAATGTTTTATTTTACCTGTAAAAACATTATTCAAGCTAACGCACACATGTCGCATTGACAATAAAATCTGTGTGACAACCCTATGACGCAGTTTCAATGAAACTGCAACATTGATAACGGGGTATGGTAATTCTTATATGCAGCCTTTCCGTAATCAGCAAATGTGGCGAGTATCTTATGCAGGAGACAACAGTCGCCTTAACACGCCTAAACCTAGGCCCGCTCGATTCCACAATTGATTTATTGTAAGAAAAGCAATTAACCTTAAATGCTAACACTCTTATTCATAAACGTCTCCTAACTTAACAAGACGCGATTGTTTCTCAATTCTAACGGCCGTCTTTTCGATCTATGTGCCTGTTTTTTCGAATTTCGATCGAATAGGCAAGAACGTTAGAAACAGGTAACAGTAACCTCACCTCAATGACCCATCGGCATCAGTAAAGGTCGATCATTCAGATAGAAGATGGCGAATTGCACCAACTATGGTTCATTAGATCGTCTATATTTCCGTAATCAGCAAACGTGGCGAGTATCTTACGCAGGAGACAAGTCGCCTTAACACGCTTAAACCTAGGTCCGTATTGGACGCTCGATTCCACAATTGATTTGTTGTAAGAAAAGCGATTAACCTTAACTGCTAACCCCCTTATTCATAAACGCCTTCTCATTTAACAAGTCGCTAAGTATTGTTTGTCCCGTTTGGTCTTTACCAATATGTCTATAAGAGCGAAAGGAACAAACAATACTTAGCGACTTGTTAAGTTAGGAGCAGACATCGGAATTCTGGTAGCATTTTTGAGCTGTCATAGGGACTTCTCGTTTATCGACTACCGATTATACATATGTATATCGATAATTGCAGAATACAATGTAAAATAATGAGCGATCTCTTTTCGATAACCTTTGAATACCAACTTTTAGGAAATTATAAATAGAAATTAAAATAATAATGTTTTATTAATCCTTATTAATATTTGTGGATTTTTTATGGCTATTAAATACTTTACGGAAGAATTTTATTATAAATTTTTCATTGCTTTCATTGCAAATCTCTATTTAACATTTTCAGCCACTCAAAAGTTATGTAAACGAGATCGCTCATGAGCGATAATACCGTCTATTGTTAACTTCTACTTGTAATCATAATTATTTTACATTGTTTTCTGTATTTATCGTTATACATATGTATAATCGGTAGTCGATAATCGAGAAGTCCCTATGACAGCTCAAAAATGCTACCAGAATTCCGATGTATGGTTAGGAGACGTTTATGAATAAGGGGATAAATAAATAATATGTTACCCCACAGGTCACTAACCTCTTGTGCGGCTCGTAAAGCAGCGAGTACACCGCCCCCGCAGCGCAGAGCGGGTACAGCAGCATGGAGAGATACTTCATAGCCTCGGCGTCGGCGGCGGCGGTGCTGCGCTCGGCCGCGTCCGACACGTCGCGCCACACGCGCGGCCGCCAGCCCGACCATGACACTCGCACGTGGAGGATCTTCGTCACCTTCCATAGCTGGAGTGGGACAAACAGGTGGTTAGAATGGATTTTGTGATGATGTGACGCTACCGGTAATTTTCTCAACACAGTATGTCTGAATGGTAAATTTCCCTATAGTAAGATTGAGAATTTACCGGGAACAGCACATCTCTACTAATTATATAATTTTCAATTACAGAGTTTATTCATAACGATATTATCTCTGGGGGCTTATGATGGTCGTGCTGTTAACTTGACAAACGGCATTTTATCGTGCATTTTGATTTCTATACTATGGTTGTTGTCAAATTTTACCGGATTCTGACGATTGATAAGCGACGTGATTGGTATACGATGGTCGTATTTGTCACTGCCAGTGTTGCCAGATTATTTACCTTTGAAAACATCAAAGCATTTCTATCGCAGGGCTACCAGATTGTAAAATTGTTTTTTTTTATAGTTCGGGTGCTTAGTTTATCCTGTTTTTATAATCGAATAGGTACTTACGTAAAGAGGAAATTTTAAATTGTTGAATGATTAGATTATACTATGTCCAGCAATCTCTCTCAGTAGAAAAAGGCAGCAAATTCAAAAAGTTGTGTTCCATTTCATGACAGCTTACTAATTTTTTTGGAATATTTTACTTTACCAAAATGAAATTACACTAAAAACCCACCAAGACCACAAATTATTAAATAAATTCATATTTTATGTCTCATTACTTATTTTTTCTTCATAATTACAGGCTTGTTTCCACTAACAATAAATCGAATGAGTTACAGTTTCTACTTACAAATTATGGTATAAAGATAACAAAAAATAATATAATTTATCAAAATAATTAAAGATTATCATTATTTTCATAATATAAATTAAGAAAAAATAGGCATTAGGTCACGTGACGGTAAACACCAATCAGAAACGAGTGACGTCACGTCGTGCAAAACGTTGAGTTGAGGTTAAGTTTCCATAGATTTGTCATAGTCATTTTGATACAAATTAATTCAATGGTTTGTTTCTAGTTATTTAGCTTTCAGCAGGCATATTTAGCTACCAGCAAGGATACGCCGCCATGGAACCAGGATTTACCAAAGCGAATAGTAACAATTTACCAAGAATTGATGCTGTTATGATTGGTAGATTTTTCGCGTCAAACACTTCAAACAGCGACTTCTGCTCCTCGGAATTCCGCAATGGTAAATCTTCGAAGTAAGTGTACATAATTAAGTGCTATAACCTTAGCAGTATTTCAGTTAAGTAGATTACTTATTGTCTTGTATAGAGGTGAAGCACACGATAATTGCTAAACAAAATAAACTTTATTTCAGATCTTCTCGAGATTCATATGGAGGCGACGCCGTTAGCTATGTGCAGCTGAAGCGAGACAGTAAACTTTGTATCGTGAAGTGTAAAATGTGTCCAGAACATAAAGTGCATGCGAAATTATACGGATGCACGCTAGTTGTTGACGAAGACGAAGAGGTTATTATATCTATTCAATGTCATGACTGTGTAGCGTCACAGGGAGGCTGCAAACACGCGATTGCGTTCCTCATGTGGGTGCATCGCCGCAGCGAGGAACCGTCATGTACTGCGGTCGATTGCTACTGGAGAAAATCCAAGCTATCCAGAGTTGGAAGTAGTTTAAAAAATATAACAGCTAAAGAACTGTCCATGGGCAATCCCGTGTTACCTGCTAATCCATCTGTATTTAATAAGTTTATGGAAGAGGCAAAAAAGAGAAAAATTGAAGACTGTGAACTTATAAAATACTAACCAACTTGTTGTCCAAGTGAAACACAGGCCGTCTCAATGCATCAACTTGTATATAACTTAAAAGAAAAGTGTGTTGAAGAGTTTTTGAAAAAGTATGTTTACCAGAATCTGTAGAAGAAGAAACAAGGGAACAATATGGGTGCAATCTCTGGTTTGAACAAAGATATGGTCGAATAACTGCCTCTAGAGCATTTGAAGTAAGCTGATGTAAAACAAGTGATGGCACACTGACATGCCTCATACTAGGTGGCAAAATTCCAGATACTCCATCCATGAAACGTGGTTGTGCTCTAGAAGATGATGTAAGGAAAACAGTGGAGATAAAATAGAAAAAAAAAATAGTAAGTGTGGCCTATTTTTAAACTCCAAATATCCATGGATTGCTGGGTCCCCGTATGGAATATTTGAAGATGGGATCATTGAAATTAAATGTCCTGTAAGTGCAAAGACCTTTAAAAATTATTTACATAATGGAGAGGCCAAAGAAAAGTTTTATGCTCAAATTCAGCTTCAAATGTATTTGTCACAAAAGAAGAACTGCTATTTCTGTGTAGCTGACCCAGATTACAGTAATAATAAAAATGTAAATATAATAAATATATCATTGAATCTTGAATATGTTGAAAATTTAATCAATAATAAATGAATGAACTTTTGGAACACTAATATAATATCCATTGTTATATCAGAGTGTAGAGTCAGAGTACTTGTTTTAGTTACTGTAATGATCAGCTGCGGTAATAACTAATATGTAGCTTTTGTAAGATAGGTAATGGAAGTTGGATTGCTTCTTATGTATGTATGACAATGTTGGGGATTTAGATTTGTCGATTTATTATTTTCTTGTGATTAAATGGTTTTTAATTACAGTAATAAAACAAGTTAGTTTTATATTAGTTTTATTTCCACCATCAGCTTATTACATCCCACTGCTGGGTAAAGGCCTTCTCTTATAAACCAGAGGCTTTTGGTCTGCTGTAGTCTCCATGCTGGCCCGGTGCTGGTTGGAGACTTCACATACACCCTTGGATTTCTTTGCAGATGTATGCAGGTTTCCTCAGGATGTTTTCCTTTAGCGAAAAGCTATCGGTAAGTATCAAATGACATTCCATACATAAGTGCCTAGAAACTCAGTGGTACGGGCCAGCTAAACCACTAGGCTACCAATGTTTTATTTTATTAATCAATTTTGCAAATTAATTAAACCACATGCTATGATTATTATGTCATCAAGTATTTTTACAAAATTGAAATTAATATATGCATGCGGTTTAAGCATATAAAATTCACGTAAGCGCCGAATAACCCTTTCTATATGTATTCTCAGACTAGCAACTTGTTTGGTCAGTTTAGCTTGACATTTGCTCATTTTCTTTCCTGTTTCAACGCTTGGAGGCCTTACTAATCTGATGTTTGAATTTCTATGATATTGCTCGACATGCTTAAACCCTCTGTCTGCCATAACAATGATACCACTTTTTAAAGTTTTGACAAAGTCACATGATTCAACCACACATGTGTCAGTTGTTCTTCCTGCATAGCCAGGTGAAATATAGTTAACTAAGCCATTGGGCGTGCAGGATATTAAATAGTTAATTGTATTTGCTTTTTTATACTCAGACCATGTCGAAGTTTGAGCTACTGCCTTAGACGGCTTTTGCACCTCAATTTCAAGGCAGTCTATTATGCAACTCACATTATAATATTTGTGTCTGAATGCCATAGGTAAGGTGCGTTTAATAATATTACTATCTAGCTCCATAATTAGTGGTATATTTTATGCTTAAATTTGACGGAGTTATTCCATAATCATGATTGAATTTAAGATCCAATTTTATTTTATTTAAACAAAACAATAAGTGATGCTTGGGAATATTCAAGTCATCTTTTAATAGGTCAATCAAGTAGTAGCAGGTCTTCGGAACACCTATGTACACAGGCCGTTTTTCAATTTTTTTTATTGTATACAACAATATCTCATTAGCTTCCAGTTTTCTGTCTTGTGCAATTAACTCACTGCAATCAGAAGATGATTGAAGGCTTAATGGTGGTGAGCTACCAGGGTTGGCTAAAGATGGAGTATACAAGGAAACATCACTGTCAGAACGTTCTTCCTCAATTTTGCATAGGTTGAAAACAGGAGCAGATGATTTTTTTACTAATGCAGCTTTCATTGGAGATGTGGAACTAGATGTTGTTGAGGCTTTCAAAGGTGATAGTGCCTGTGCTTTTGTTTTAACATTGGCCTGGACAGCTTTGCTTCTGAATGTAGGTGCTATTAAGGCTTGAACTGATTTATTTTCTTTTTGCTCACATTCTTCTGGCCGATTTTGTTCAATTGTTTGAAAATCTGTAAAATAGGTACAAAAATAAAATAAGTGAGTATAAGAAAAGCTTTGAGATGATTATTAACCTTGCCTACAAAGCTAGGTTTGAATTCTGGTATTTATTTGTACAAATATATTTTATTTATTTATTCAACAGTGTTGCACCATATTGGGTCACAAGGCCTACACATTTTATTTGTGAGATTATTTAACTGTAAGTCTGGGCTTATACAGTCATCTCTATGGGCATGAATACTGTGAGGACTATGTATATTGTGTGATGATGATGAGCATGAATATTTGTTCCTGAGACAGATGTTTTCCATGCATGTATCAACAACTGGTCTGGCGTAGTTACCCTGGCTGCTAAGCCGCAGTCCTGGGTTCGAATCCCGGCATTTATTTGTATGATGAATACAGATATTTGCTCCTGAGTCGTGGGTGTTTTCTATGTATATAAGCAGTGGCGTAGCGTGGCTTGTCGGGGCCCCGTATAAAAATTATTTGGAGGCCCTTATATGGAGGTAATATAAATTAGAAAGTTTTTATTCTTTTTCCTTACACACTTTGGGGGCCCCGTATAATTGATACGGCAGATACGGCAGTAGCTACGCCCCTGTATATAAGTATGTATTTATCTAAATAAGTATGCATGTATATGCCTAGCACCCATAGTACAAGCTTTTCTTTGGGGCTAGGTTGATCTGTGTAAGGTGTCCCCCAATATTTAATTATTTATACATATATGTATAAGTATAAATATATAATTTATTTAATCATATGGCATTTTTTATAGAGTCACTTAAACTATAATGGTCATCATAGTACAATATCTAAATTATGTATATTGTTGCCTGGTACTCATAGTACATCCTCTGGTTAGGTTGGGTCTGGATCAATTTGTGTAAGATTGTCCCCCAAATATTTATTATTTATAAATATTTATTTATGTACATTTTATTTTAAATATAATACAAATGTCATTAAAATAGCAATACATTTCAAAAAAAAACCTTAACTAAAAATAATTACAAATAGTAATTAGTCTAAGTCCGCACCACCTCCGGTGCAAAACTGCCCATAATGCTTGCGGCATTACCTCGTTGGATCGCTATGGCCAGCCTTTGCACCAAAAACGATTCGGAGCGCACTCTGTACATTGATTACATACCTGAACTTGTACAAGGGGTATCTGTGAGAGATGAACTTGGAGTATGAGTTTCAGCTGGTTTATTCAAACACTCTGCTATTGTCATCATTCTTTGTTTTTTCAATATGTATGGTCGTTCTGTGCTGCTACATGTCCTTTTCCTTCTGTCTGCTTGACATCCAAATTTTGTTGGAGTGCAACCTGGTCTCATTCGCACTTGTGATACTTGTCCCATTATGTCATATTCAGCATAATTAAGCATGTCATTTGGCAACTAGAACAAGATGAAGTATGTATGATAAATAAGTATACTAATCTTAAATAGAATCCAAATTCTGGTACTTATGATTTAAACTAAATCAACTTACATAACCTCAACGTACTGATGTCATTGTTTTATCATTTTTATCAACAATATAGTCAAGTAAAATATATCCGTTGCGTGTTACATTTAGATTACATATATGTACTATACATGTTGTTCAAAATACTTACATCAAAATGGTCTTCACAAAAATACATTCTTGATTTCGTGGATAAACAATTCTGAGCATCATCTCTCCTCGCAAGCTTTAACCACTTCTTCCGCATTTGTGGCTCATTTGGAACATATATAAATAACTTGTCCGGCGTTTTTAAACTTGTGCTATTACACTCTGGCACTATACAGTACTTGTAATATGTGGAATTAATTTTTAATTAAATATTTGCATCAATAGTCATACAGCGTATAGCTTGTTTGGCACGGCGTGACGTCATTCAAGTCGCCATGACAGTCTAGAGCGTTTTCGAGGGAATTCTGAAATAGTTTTTTTTATCCAAAATACTTATTGTAAATTTCGAAATTATAGGCATCAAAAATATTTTACACGAGATGGTGATGACGACCATGCCATGGTTATGATTTTTAATGGATGGTGATGATACTATGTGTATGGTAATGACGATTTACTATATCATAAGATTCATAAGGGTATTAAATCAAACAAATTTCAGTCAAATCAACAATGTATTTTCAAAGCGCCTTTGAATGTTTGTAGTTTATTCCAAACTTCCAAGCGAGTTCCTGTCTCCTTACATTCCTGTACCAAAGAAGATTTTGTCGCTGGCTTCTTTAGCGTCTTCACTGCTGCCTGACTATCCGTGTATATGACCACCGTCATATCCGTGTTTATGAGCCTTACGCACCGTAGTATGGCACAAACTTCTGCCTGAAACACACTCGTATACCTACCAAGTGGGACAGATACCTTTTCCCCCAATTTCGGGATAACTATGCCTAGTAAGTATGCCTGCTCCAGCTAGACCTGTGGAGCTTCTTATCGAACCGTCAGTGAAGCATATAAACGTCGGATGTTCGACGTTTACCTTCCAGTTTTCCCTCTCCCCAATATGTACTCTATATTTCTTATCGAATATCTTCTTCCCCTTTATGAGGTCATTGTGAGTTACCATCATTTCCATTTTAGACAGTACCCTATCTTGTATTAGTTCGTGTCGCTTGTGTACGCAACTTCCTCTCCATTCCTTGTATGCCTTCATTCGGTACCACTGTTCCATGGCCCTCTTTTCCGCTTCTATATATATAGCGCCTTTATACCTAGTATTACCTCTAAGGCGTGTGTCGGGTTGTCCTCAACGTCCCGGTTATCAGACACGCCAGCCTCTGCACCTTTGCTAGGTATCTCTGATATTTCTTAATATGTGCTCTGTGCCACCAGACCACCGCTCCATATAGTACTCGGGAAGTATTATCGCCTTGGAGATCCATTCCAATATCCTCGAATTTAACCCCCATTTCCTTCACACCGCTCTTTTGTATTGATACAGTATTCTTATGGCTTTCGCCGTTTGTTCTTTTACATGAGTTTTGTACATGAGCGTGCTACCCAGAGTCACCCCCAGATACTTTTGCTCGTTTACCAACTCCAGCTCCTTGTCATGTTCATGTACCCTTATGGGCTTCATCTCTTCTGTCTTCCTTTTGTTAGTGAATAACGCGAACTTCGTTTTTGATGGATTTAAATCCAGCCTCTCTCTCTCTGCACCATTCCAGCACTTTTTGGATACTACTGGCCATTATATCCCTTATGGTGCTTAGTACCGGTCCACGTACGACTATATAGTACTCCGTCATCGGAGTATGCTTGCATATATAGGCCCCCCTTATTTTCTTCACTAATGAGTACAAGTCCACCCTGTGGGAAACCTCTTTTAGGACTAATTGATTTTTTATATTCCGCCCAGTGTCGCCTTTATAGATCTACACTTGAGCAATTTCCCTATCTATAGCGCTATTGTCTTGTTGACTCCTTCCCTTCTCAGACTTTTCTCTGCCGCTGAACATTCTATGGTACTTGCTACTACAAGAAAAACCAAAAATTATGGACCAATTTACAAAAATTGTCAACTCCATACATACAGGATCATAACCATCCATTGCTTCAGTACCGGTATTGACACGCCCGGTGTTGACGATTTCACACAAAATCCTAGATTATTTTAGAACACTAATACTTAAAGCAACGTCAACGCCTCACTAGTAAGTTCCTTTAAGGTTACGTATTCCCAAGTAATTAGTTTAAATATTATTCAATTACTTACTCTAAACCACTCGTAGATGGTTATGACGCCACAGCGTGTTAATCACGTATTGCAGTCACATTTTTATGATTTTTTTTTGTTTGAGCCCGCATAGACAAACGTGTACTCGGTTCCGCTGTTTCACCTGAATGAGGGTTTTTGATACTTTTTCTGCCGCTATGGGGAGGTGAGATGGCAGCACTGAGGCGACCATATAACGAACTGTCAAAATAAATACGCGCATTTAATTTTCAACATATTTATAGGCTTATTTATTCTGAAAACCATTACTTTAGTCATATTGTTACCTAAAATAAATGAATAAAATAGTTCCAAGTCAATTCTCATGAAATTAACAAAGTTATAGTAATTATTTTGAATACCAGTGACTTTGAGCGCCTGTTTTAGAGTTCAATCTTCAGTTCGACGACCATGTATTAGTCGTAATCCATTACAAAATCAATTCTCTTCCAAATAAAATAGAATTTCAATATTTTAGGCCCAGGTGCCTATGAATAGTATGAACCTGACAGCTGTCGAGACCAGGTGCGTACGAAGCGCCGCCCTGGTGGCAGAAAAATTATCGAAAACCCTCATTGAGGAGGCGGGCGTGGGTACACCCGGTTTATTTAGACGCACGAGTACAAAACTACCTCAACTTTGACAGTACACTTACGGTGTTGATGAATTTTCGGTGTTAAACTTTTAAATATTTTAAATAGTACTTACGCGATGAAGGATTTTTATCATATTTTTTTGAACGTTTAACAACAATATTTAAAAACGATTACTGAAGTAAAATTCGCAATCGTACGTTAGATTTGCGATAATTTTCAGTACAAATATGGAGGTTCAGATTTTTTTGTTAGATGGTGATGAGTTTTGACATATAAAACATTATATTAAAATTAAACTATTTAGATTTCGATAAGATTATTTTGATCAAAGGGCCTTAAAGATAAAAATATAAAACCTAAAACATTTTTTTCTAAACACCGAAACGCAACTTTTTTCCTAGTTTTGAAATCCACCCCTTGACAAATTTGGGTCAAAGTCAAAAATGTAAGCACATCACTACTTTTTTTTTATTTGACAACTGTCATTATGGCGCCATTGGTGCTAATCGCAAACTTGATGTTACGCTTGCAATTTTATTATGTAAATATGTATTTCATTCATAAAAAGTGAATTCAAGGATACGAAATGAAAATTGGACCGTAGAAAAAAAAGATATACCTAAAAAACATGTGATTTAATTGTGCACTGTACGAAATTACAACAAGTTTGTGAAGTTATTTTATTACTTATACTAACTTTTCAACGATTCTCGAAGACACAATTGGGCACAATAAAAGCTACAGAAGTCTTCATAAGGCATGGAGCTGCAAGCAATTGCCGCTGAAATACGAAACACACACTAATATTGTGTTGTAGTCGATCTGACACTGCCAACCAGGTGCGTACCTAGTTACCTGCTATGTTAACTATGTAAGTATACAGGGTGTTCCACGAGCCACTGAAAATGGCAATTTTTTTGAGATTTCTGGGTTAGCTCCATAGTAAAAGTTATACTGTTTAACCTACCAAATTACCCCGTTCAAGGTTTTCAGTGGCTCGTGGAACACCCTGTATATTTATATATTTTTTGTAACCAGGTGAATTATAATACATATTTTAGTTACATAAATGCAGCACTGGACAATTTTTTGGGTGGTTGTACAACCTGAAATTATGTTTAGTAATAGAACAAGCCATGTTTGACATTTGACCTCTAAGGGCTTGTGCATAAATCACGCGAGGTCCTATAGGGGGGGAGGGGGTCCAAGAAAACATCACGAAAGATCACGGTAGGGGAGGGGGGGGTACAAGGAGACCTCACGTGTATTTTTTTACAATGAACAAACTAAGAAATATTGTCAATTTCGGCTAGCGAACGTGAAAAGTTGAATGAAAAAAATACACGTGAGACTACTAGGGGGGGGGAAGGGGCTAGCCAAGAAACTCACCAAACATCACCATGGGGGAGGGGGGGGTCAAAAAGTAGCCAAAAAAACATCACATGATTTATGCATGAGCCCTAATGAGAAATAAAATAATTGTGGCCATGTCATTTATTTATTGTGTTTTGGTTTTAATGGATGTAAGGCTTATTAACTATTGAAATAATAGAATAAATAAAGAATCCAATACTGTCTCAAGTAAACTAGTCATGGCTTTGTATTTATGTGCAGTGAATTTTATTAGTAGGGGATCAAAACTTGTTTTTTGGGCACAATATAATAGTGTATATATTCTTTCATTTGTTGTTTGATGGTCATGGAATATTAGTTAAGACCGGATTGCATTTAATGTAGTTATAATAAAATTCTATAGGTAACAATAATTATGGTTGATATAATATCATCCTTGACATGTACATGATAGATGAAAAGTTACATGGACTAGTATTATAGAAAAAAAAGTAGTTACATAAGTCAGTTAAGAAATATTTGACTAATTACATATCATGTCATTTTTCAGATTGAATAGGAACTTCAGTGGGAAACAAGCCAGAATCAGAAGGCCTGCCAGATCTAGACCAGCCCATGTAGTAACAAGAGGGGCCCCCGGACGTTCAACGGCGAACTGGCAGCGGCACAGCCACAGGTACTGTCAAAACAGTATCACTTTGACAGCCGTATTCCTTAAAGGATTTTTTTCACTTTTATAATCACATTTATGACTAATTTGTACTACATTTTTAATTTTAGAATTACACAAGTACAGTCAGTAACAGTAATTTAGGGAGGTACATTTGTTTAAATTTAATTTAATTTCCTGAACTACAATTTGGCTGTATTATTTTTGCTGACTGCACTATGGATGTCTATTGAGCATAATTTAATTAAAAAGCAAGGCATTATGTATTCAAAATAAGGTTTATTCAGTTTGCCTTAACTGGCAGAAGTTCATCATCATCATCAGCCTATGTTAGTCCACTGCTGGACGTAGGCCTCTCCTATTAACTATGCGTATAGACGCATTAGGAGGTAAATGCCCATAATCGCCACGCTGGGCAAGCGGATTGACGATCGCAGTAATGTGTCCACTATGATGACGCTGCTGCCCATCATTAATCTTGTAGAATGGTCAGTGACACTTCAATCCCTTAGTCGACTGTACAAACTCCGTACTCTAGGGTCTCGAAAAGGAAGCATTAAATCAAATACCGAGTTTAATTATAAACTGACGTATATTAAATTATAATGCTGAACTCTCCACACAAATCTCAATAAACAAAAAAAAACAATCTTATTCGGTGAGTCTACTGTGAACCGTGTTACTCAGTTCACCATTAGAACAGCGCCATCTCTCGGGGCATTGGGCAAACAAGTTTGTATGAATTAAGTG
This sequence comes from Thaumatotibia leucotreta, assembly GCA_025490895.1. NCBI lineage: Eukaryota > Metazoa > Arthropoda > Insecta > Lepidoptera > Tortricidae > Thaumatotibia > Thaumatotibia leucotreta. The sequence goes on along the minus strand of JALPQI010009782.1, from coordinate 19,845 downwards.
CGCAAGTTGTACATCGACTCTTACGACACCCGCAGGAGGAGTTGGGGTGGTGACAAATGTATTCTTACTGCCTCACCACACGGCAAAATCGAAATCAAAATGTACTTAAATCTAATTAGTTGTTTTTAATTTCAGAATTTGAAGCCACAATCTGCACAGCTGACAGCTGATATAACTGCAGTAGAGAATCAATACAGGGAACAAAAAAATCCTGTTGGAAAATGCAGGGAGCATGAGAATGTCATGAACCGAGTCAATAATTCTACGAGTATCATTGTGATAGTTTATTTCATTCATTGGACTGTTATATTTTTTGACTTCCAATATATTTTTATTACATGCAAGTTTCTTTGATTGCCTATTCAATCCCCTTAGAGGATTTAACCAGCTAGAGTGACTTTTGACATAGTTTATTTTTACCAAAAGCATATGAGCAATGTATGACTGTTTATTCTGTCCTAATCCAAAAATTGTCAAACTTCCTTTTTGTTATTTTCTCTATTTATATTTTTCTTTGACACAAGCAAGTAAAGCATTAGTTAAAATAGAACATTATGACGACCAAGGTGGGGATCGAACCCACGTGCTCAGCTTTCGCGGCTGATGCCTGCATTTATAATTTATATAGTATTAAGTAGTGTAACTACTGGGGAAAAAATAAAAGCACAAATCAAAGTATTTAGTTAATAAATAATTTGATTTGTGTTTTCACAATATGTTCAATAGAACATATGCTCTTTTAAATGTGGCTTATGATGTGTTGGAATTTAGTATCCACAACATATATTTCTTAACGACAAATTTGTGTCAGTGCACATGGAAAGGTGTGTAACGACTCTTAAAATAGACCTTATGTGTTCTTTAATAAAGTCCATTTTAAACACCGTGTCAAGGAACCTTTCAATGTGCACTGACATATTTGTTCAGGTATTTGCCTTGCATGACTCAGTTTTGCACCGAACTACAAATCTTCAGCTCCAATGATCTCCTGAAATAGAGGCCGTTTCACCATAATGACAGGTGTGATATTTGTAAAATATCACTTTTACTGCCGTCACAGGCTACGACTACCGCTTACTATTGGATAGTCTATGTGCATGTTTGCTACCTACATAGAATTATGAAAACTTGCTTATATCGTTAATCACCTATTTTTTATTTTCGAAGGTTGTCACAAGGTTTAGAAGAATTTTCGTTGATTCTTGACAAGAGTCAGAATTTCGCTACATTGTCGTGTTTCTTGAGACAATTGTAATTTTACTCCGCAAAAAAGTAGCTGCTAACTTTCTACTGATGTATTAATTAAAGATTTGGCAATACATTTTACGTTGGTGGCAAACAGACACACGGCCCGTCCGACTGATGCATATTAATGAAACCATAAGTAATGTGTGTGTTTCCTTACCTACATCTGAAAAAGCGTCGAAAATTATCATCAGCATTTCAGAGAGCACTGACAAGAGATACCACAAGGCGACTAGTTAGCAGGACAAGCTCTGCAAGCACTTAGTGTAAAAATATTTTTCAAAGAAAATTGTATCTTGTCTTCAATCTATTATATCATTTATATCTTACATTCGTTTCTTATTTCTACTTGTTCAATCAGTACTTTAACGTAAGTGCAATTAATCATAAATATCATCACATATCTACTATACTATACTATAATAGTGTAACATGTTGGCAATAGAGTTGCAATATATCCGTATTATGATATCCATACGATATTTATGGGAAAATGCTTTGCATGTTGACTGCTACTGATTAGGTACATTATACTGAATAAAGTAGGTAGGTAAATAGATATTACAGGACCTTTAACTCACACGGGCTCATACTCATAAACATTAAAACAAAGCCAAAATTAATAATAGAATCAACATATTTATTACAGTCAATATAATAAGAAATTTACCCTCAGCTGAGTAGCCTAAGATAAATAATTAAGTATCTAAAACATCTTAATGAGTTGTAAGTACTCTTAAGTTATAGTCAAATTAAAAAATAATTACATAGTAGGTTATTGATTTGATTTGATTACGTATGAATTTGGAGTTTAAGTATTATGGAGACTTTTGTGAAATAGTAGATTACATGCCGAGGCTGTTTAAGTGGGAAATGTCTCTGATGACGTGTAATTTAATTGTAGACAAACATGTGATCCAAGGCTTTCCCATTTAACAGCCGAGGTGTGTCTGTGTATACTATTTTTCTGCTCAACGAAGCCGGCAGGCGGCAACTTAGTTTAGCGCAGCGGCCGGCAATGTGCTGTTTGCCGGCCGGACGGCAGAAAAGTCTATTTTCCATACAGTGACATTTGTGTAGGGTAAGGTGGGCAACAGAGAACCAGTGATACACAATGAACCGGCGGTTCGAAAATGCAACGTTGCCATTTGCCAAAGCAAACTGCGAACATAGGCACGCGTCCCCACTCCCCAGTCGGTGGCCGCCTGGCCGGTCCGCGTTGAAATTGCACGTGTAGTGAACTATATTGTGATTTTGGTCAAGAAAACTTAAATGTTTAGTTTTTATTTTCTCGGAATGTAGTTATGTTTAATTTATCACATTAATCAGTTGTGGGAAGTGGCTATTTCTCTATCTTTTTGACATTCACTGATACGGCTTACGGCTTTCTTGTACCGTTCAATTTTTACCAAACTAGTTGACTAGTCAAACTATTCTTTATTCAAGTAAGCTTATTAATAAGCATTTTCGAATCGTCTGACATTATCAAGAGAGAGAAAAAAAAAATCTACTACCGAATTTAAAACATGAAAACGTATATCTAGCACACAATGACCCACGAGGCTAGAGTAGGTACACAATGAACCAGGAGGTTCCCATAACTAGAAGTACATAATGATCCATGACTGTGTGCCATCAGACGTTTTTTTAAATATTTTCTTGTCCTATGAATATAAATAATTCAGGAACATTCTATTTGTGATATAATTACTTACTTTGTTAAATATAATTTCATTTTTTAGTATAGGGAGAACAAGAGTGGGAATAAGATAAAACCGTGGTCATAATACCAAGGATGCTAAGAGAATTAATCTTGCTCTGTCAACCATGCTGTTGGTGGGCATTTGAAAAGCAGCTAAAGACTGTAAATTAACTTACCTACGCTAAGAGGCTGATTTGTTAATAAATCTCTAGTTAATCCTTTGGAAGGTCTATTTTGTACAACTTTTGCCACGTTTAAGAGTTAATATAAATATACCTGGCATTATGTTACTATTTAGTACAAAAATGACAAGATTATAAATATACTTTAAGTTGTTTGACTTGCATGACTTCAGTTTTCATAAAATGAAGGATATTGTGATGATTACATTATTAAAATATTCTTAGTTTAAACAAATAAATATATTTTAACATCGTAAATGATGTATTTATTAAATTGCCTTATATTTACCTAAATCAGTTTGTATATTTTGCAATTGTTAATCAAACACTATGCAATGATATAGTGGTAGGTCATTGTGTACTAGGCCGGTTCATTGAATACCTAGTACCGGTTCAATCTGTACCAGAGATTGTACACAATGATCCATTTCTCATCTGTTAAAAACGTAAATTATCTCTGCTTCTATTGGCTTTTAATAAAAATTTATAATGCAAATTTAAAGCTAGATAAATAACAAAAGCATTTGTTATTTATCTAAAAAAATGCCCATTGGACTTATATTGACTGAATTTATTAAAATTAAAATTTATGGTGGCTCATTGTTGACAACCTCACCCTATATTTTTTTGACGTCAAAATCAAAATAAACCAAATTTTGCCAGTAATATTAGTCACTTTTAAGGCGTCTTTTGTATACATATCTCTATTTCATAAAATAAGGTACTATCATATGTTTACTTATACCTATTTCAAACATATGAACAGGCAGCATATGGCAAGAGTTGTTTTCAATTAAGGGGGAAAAACGATTATTAGTGTGATAAAACCTTTGTTACACAGTACACTGTTGAAAACAAAGAATTATTTAAGTTTCTCTTTAGACAATAAAATTAGGAATCAACTGTCTATGACCAAAAACACCAATTTCATAGGTAAGTAATGACCCAATATTAATACAAATGTGTAATCACAGTAAGTACCTATCATAGTGGCTAGGTTTCATGACATGCTTATTGATTTAGAAAGAATGATAAATATACAAAAACTCTAATTTAACATGAAAGTAAAAACATTTTGAAATTCTCTCAATACCATGAGTGCATGTATGACTATAAATTTACAATATCAGTCCTAATTCTTCAATCAAATAATCTTGACTTAAAAATGTAATATCATAATTAACTTAATTTCATAACTTGCACCTTTCATTTAGAAAATATGAAACATATGGAAAAGTTGAAGCATTTTATGGTATGTAGGTATGCTTTCTATAGATTACCGTTAATTGACTGACATACATTTAGTATACTACCTATTATTTATTATTAATCTCCTTCAGGATGTCATTTTGTTTAGTTATTTTTTCATGCATGTAGCATTGTCTTTTTACTTCTACTTTTTCTGTCAGCAGTGTTTTCATATTCATTTTATTTCATCACTTGCGGCGTTGAGGTAATATTTCTGGATTATTTTGTTTCATTGTCGTCAGCTAGAATATAAAAATAACTAGTTAATAATCTGTATCAATATTGAGTATTATTTACCTACATTAGAATATATTATTTAGCGAATTTATTTACCAATTTGATAAACAACTGGCATCATTTCCACTACCTTCTGGTTCCTGTCTTGAGTTAAGTTGTATTGTGGACAGTAAGCAACAATACACAGGGTGGCCAAAAAAGAAATGCATAACCCATAACCATTGCCAGTGAGGTTTTGGGACGCAGAGTAGATGGCCTAGCCGATTTGTTTAGAAATTAATTTAGGTTGAGGAACCTGTAGTACCTAGTAAGTAAGTAGTACTTAATAGTACCTTTGTTAGTAGTTTATTTTAATTAAAAATAATGATTGAGCCTTCTAAAACTGTCAAAAAGCCCCTTGGGGGTTTATTTTGAGTCCCAAAAGCTCACAGGCAACAGAAATACATTATGTAAAACAACCAACCAATGAACAAATATGTGTGATAAACAAACAGAAAAATGTTCTCGCAGGGATTCTAGCTTAAACTTCCAGCTTTCTAGGCAGGGTCCCTATCACTTAGGCTACGGAGGTTGACAAAAATAATAAATGGTGAAGGTAAAAAAAGGTAAACGAATTACTATTATAGTTTTACCACAAAGTATGAGTGATCCGTCAGGATAATAAGGCAGGATATATTACAGGCCAAGCCATGGCTCAAATATTCGCTTGCTCCAGTGAGTGGCCATCAGTTCTTCGGGCATTTTGTCCAGCCCACTTGCACTCTGAGATTTTCTGAGCTACGTCGGTGACTTTAGTTTCACGGATATCTTCATTCATAATTCGATCGCTCGTTGAGTGTGCTTACAAGAGACTACTACACAGAATACACTAGTCTTACTAGAGAGAACGTACTAGCTTTTGAATCAACGTGTAATTATTAGTATTCTCACTAAAACCTAATGAACATATAATTATTATTTAAAAAAAAACCTACGATACTGCTTATCGGCCACTTCAAGCAGCCCGACAAAATTGTCAAGTTAACTTGAAATTTGATCACTTTGATGGTTTATTAAACGTCAGATTATCCGGTCAAGAATTCACGTGCGTCGATGAGATCCGTCACTCAAAGTAAACGCCGCCAATTTCAAAATTATGGTACTAAAAGTTAAATTTTTTACAAAAATACAATTTGTTTTAGTTGTCAACGGTAAATATGCGATCATCATAAGCTCCAGCGAGGCCCCAATCCAACCAAAATCGTCTAAAACTTTAATAAAGCACAATTGTAGTTGATGCCAAACTGTCATTGTCAAATCATCCGCACGATTATTGTATCTGTGCCCGCAACCATGTTCTGGCTGTCACTGAATGTAGAGAATTGGATAGACGATGACAATTGGTAAACGATATAACCATCATAAGCCCCCTGGTTGGGATAAATTCGAAGTCAAACTATGTAACTATGTTATGTATTTTATGTCAGGTTACTAGCACGACTGGATTTGATTCAGTTGCATATATAATATCGACAGAGTATTTTCGAGCAAAGTCAAAGTCAAATAATTCTTTATTCAAATTGGAATAGCAACAAACTCTTTTGAATCGTCTAGGTATTAAAACTACTTCCAGTGCTAACCCAAAAATACGGTATATTCAAATGTACCTTGTCATAATAAAATAACAATAATGTAGTGTCTCATGTGGCTTTCAATATTACGAAGTACGAAATGGTACATAAGATAAGAACTATAAGAAGTTACAAAATGTGACTGAACTGGTTTACTGGCTTTGACACTTTACTGTGGCAGCGGAAGATAACTGATGCGTGACGAATGACAAGTCGGTGTAAGAAAACGGGTCTCATGGTGGGTAGGCATGTAGGTCTACATGTTTTCTACGTGTGACAGACGCATTAAATTGGAATCACTCATCGTGTACCATTTCATCGTTTTATCTCTTGTAACATTGACTTTATGAAAGAAAACAATTACCTATGTAACGTGAATCTTGCTACAAGTTATTTATGGTCACATTTTGTTGATAAAAAAGGCGATTCAGGAATTCAAGCCCAGACAAGGAATTCTCTTTTTTTAACTCAGTTGCGCATATGTCAAATCTTATAACCAAGATTGTTTCTCAATTTTAACGGCCGTCTTTTCGATCGTCTATGTGCCTGTTTTTCGAATTTCGATCGAATAGGCAAGAACGTTAGAAACAGGTAACAGTAACCTCACCTCAATGACCCATCGGCATCAGTAAAGGTCGATCATTCTGATAGAAGATGGCGAATTGCACCAACTATGGTTCATTTGATCGTCTATACGCCCCTCTTCCATAAAAAAAATGCATGATCAAGATCACAGCCGCTAGCAAGCTGGTAACAGTAGACTCACTTCAATGACCGGGCTGATACCCGCCGGTACCAGCACGGCAGCATCTCCAAAATTATGTATTATTGACATCTCCGAATTTATAGTATTAATTTAATATTTGAGTTTATTTTAATGTGTTCACCTAGCCTCACCTCAATGGCCGCGCTGATACCAGCCGGCACCAGCAGTGAGATGTGCTCAACCAGATCCAGAAAGTTGAAGAATATGACGAGCCGCGAGAAGGCGCGCCACAGAACGGATAACACCTAGATGGCAATAGTAGTCTCACTTCTATGATGTCAGCGCCCAGCGAGCGCTAGTTACAGTAGCCTCACCTCAATGACCGCGCTGATACCAGCCAGCACCAGCACCAGCAGTGAGGTGTGCTCATCCAGCAGGTAGAAGAAGATGACGAGCTGCGAGAAGGCGCGCCACAGAACGGAGCACGACGATAGCGCCTAAGTGGCAATAGCGCGGTAGCCTCACCTCAATGACCGCGCTGATACCAGCCGGTACAGATAAATTCACTAAAGCTGGCACGAATGGAATGAATGAAAAGAATGACATACATCATTGTGTGTATGCGGCGCTGCTATACCAACCTGTATCTACTGTCACTGGTGAATTTACCTATACCAGCAGTAGTGAGGTGTGCTGATCTAGAAAACAGAAGATGACGACCTGCGAGAAGGCGCGCCAAAGAACGGAGCACGTCGTCAGCGCCCAGCGATCACTAGTCACAGTAGCCTCACCTCAATGACCGCGCTGATACCAGCCGGCACCAGCACCAGTAGTGAGGTGTGCTCATCCAGCAGGTAGAAGAATATGACGAGCTGCGAGAAGGCGCGCCACAGAACGGTGCGCGGCGACAATCCGCCTAGCGAGCGCTTTCGACGCCAGAACGACACGTCATTCTTGAATGCCAAGAAGTCGAACAAAAGCTGCAAAGAGATGTATGAATTAGATTCGTAAATTTTTATGCACTTCTAATATATGTGTATATAATAAACTATTTTAAGGGTCTTTATTACTGGTGTATTCGAAAAAAATACAGATTTCTAGGGATGGTCTTGGACTGATGTAGTTGTAATTATGTAGGATGTGGTTTGTGTATAGCTTGATATTGGGACTAACATTACGAAAATTCAGAGAAAAAAATCTCATAACCTTCGCTGTAAAGAAGAGGGATTTGTATATTCTATGAATCTAATGTAACTACATGCACATATTTAGCAAAGAGCTTGTGAGGTAATATCCTACTTTAAAATATCTAATGCTAAAACAGGTGTGGTGTTGATAAATTGAAGATTTGTACAAAAAGGGATCCTTTTCACCTTTAACAATGCATATAATTAAACCATATTATATTTAAGCCATGAGTAATGGATGACGTCAAACAAATTTATTTGATCAACTGTTAATAATATTATCTGTTCAAGATACCATATACTCTTAATAAACATATTTTGTATGCAAATAATTTCTGACAATCTGAATAAACATAAGGTAACAACAATATTACTCATGTAGGCACTTAACAACTAGAGACGGGATTTTTCTAGCACTTTCAAATTGCCTCTGTGATTTTTCAATTACCACCTTACATATAAAAATTTATATACTGATAACAAATAAATAAACAACTTGTTAAAGATGATATTGGAATTAACTTACATGACAACTGGCAATCAAAAGTGTAGCTGACAGCAGGTACAAATTGGTATCAGCAAATATACCTTTCACATCATCAACATCTTTGTCACTGAATCCTAGGCTATGGAGCTGTTCTAATGCCAAGCGAACATGTAGCGCCAATCGTAAAACACCATATGATGATGGTGACACAGATACCGTAATGTTCACTTCAGTAGTTGTGCTGTTTAGTGGTTGAAGATTCGAAAGCCGTGATTTAAGAACATTGTGCTGAATTATTGGCAAGAATTTACGGTTGCGTAACCTGTAACGAGTATGTGATTACGATACAATTAAAAATAATAATGAATGACCTATAATAGGCAAGGGTTACATCATGCCTATACCGATTTAACATGACTTACAGCCTGGCAAAAAAGAGTAGAAATTAAAAAGTGGCAAGTGTAGTGTCGTCTCGTTTTCTCACGCATATTGATTTGAAAGGGACGCCACTATGATGTTGCTACTTTTTAATTTCTACTCTTTTTTGCCAAGCAGGGTGTACCAATAAAAAACTTTAAATTTTAAATAATAAAATCGGATCCATATAGTTAGGTAGCTATAATTTCAAGCTTTGGAAACTAACCAGGAAGTCTTAACTTAGCTGACTGTAGTACTTTTGTGTCACTACTGCATTTCAGGTACTCACAGTACAGCTTCTTCGAAACCTCTTCCAAACTATCTTTTCCAAACATTTTTTTCTTTTTTTGTATGCAGTTTTCTAAATTATTTATTTATTTATTTAATCTTTATTGCACAAAAAGAAAAATACAATTGTACAAAAGGCGGACTTAATGCTACAAGGCATTCTCTACCAGTCAACCTTCGGGCAAAGCAGAAAATATGTAGGCGGTGCGATAAATGCAGAGTTAAAGTTACAAAAAAAAAGGGTAAATAGTATAACTTAACTGATAATTTAATATTTAAAAAAAAACACAATATAAAGTAAAATATACACATATGGAAATATAATATATATACATAAATTATGGGGGATAAATTATGGGACTGTCGTCAATATATCTGGCCGTTCTTCCCGTGTTCCTTAAAATATCCTTGACTTATGCATAATATCCTTGATATTTTTTGGCATTGATTTCGCTTCATAAAACTATGCCAAAAGAGACTCAAATTTGTATAGGATTAAATAATTGATTAAAGACCCATAGAAAATTCACATAATATGTGACATAATTCCCTTCACAGAGTATAACTGCGCCCAAGGCGGGAGTATATTTAAAGAAACATGGAGATTAACCAGAAATATTGGTCACTTCTGCAGAACATGAAAGAGCTTGGAAAAATAGATTTCTAAGGGTTCTGGGGAACTTGTATTGTGAATACTGAAATTTCAGTAGCAACAAAAAAGGACCAAAGTTAGCTAATTTAAGACCTCCTAGTTACAAAAGCCAGAAATTACAGCTTTTTAACTATATTGACCCGATTTTTTCATTTGAATTTGCCAGTTTTTTATCGGTACACCTCTTAAGTCATGTCAAATTAGTATAATATGAGAACAGCTCACTGTTCCCAACCTTTGATAATGAATGACACATGAAATCTATGGTTGCATAAAATATTGTTGACAAAATTATTGCTTTCAGATATATTTCATACTCTTAAGTAGTTTTCAGATTCAATCATTACAGTATAACTAAATATTTGACTTTATATACTACCAACCTTATGTAAGAGTACAATTCACCAGGTATTTTGTTAGCTGGAAGATTTAAATTGTCTGTTAAAATAGACAAAGGAGCAATGGTGTTTATATGAGCTATGGGTCTCACATTTTTAATCTTTGGTTTTTTCTCTTCTGTCTGAAAATTAAATAATTATCTATTTATAAGGTTACTCTACATTAGCATCTAAAATAAATAGAATGCCCACCACATTACCATAATAAATTATAAAAAGTTAAAATATTCTTACATTCTTATTCAATAAATTAAATGTGGCAGCCTGCGGTTCAATGAAGGTAATCAATGGCATGGTATGCAAGGTTTCTGTTCTATAGATTTCATCAAACTGCTTGTAGAGATTTCGTTCATCAAGAAGAGCAGCATGCATGAATAATGTGCCATTATTACGTGTTCTGCGAGGAATTTTCAACGTGACATCACTGTGAAAAAAATAATAATGTAGTAACACATGCCATCTACCTTGGATTCCTTAAAATGAGAGAATAAGGCCAGCCAGCAGTCAGCACAACACAGATATATAATAGTAATCTAAAGCAATATATATATAAAGACATAAAAAATCAATGAGGATTTATCTAGTAGCACAAAACAACCGAATAACGATGTTCAGATACTCACATAGATGCCGGATTTCGATAGTCAAAGTTCAATGAAGTATGCACTTTTGTCACCGCTTCTGATACGGGATCGCCATCGTGCGGGTGTTCTCTAACAGAGGTATAAAGTACTAAATGCTGTACTGGATCTGAAGCTAAATAAGAGCTAAAACATCGTTCGCCACGACTACATTCGGGCGGTATAAATATTTCAACTAGAGTCCATATCGTATTTATAACATATCCGGCAAAAATTAAAGTTAATATTAAACTAAATGACATGTACTTCATCACGAAATAATTTAAAAGATTATTATTGTAGAATGTTGTACAAATTAATTTAATTTAGCAGCCTCTCGTTTTCTGTATATAGATAGATTTGTCAAGTTGTCAGTTGACATTTGGTTTGGTTGATTTGACGTTAAGTTTGACATCTGGGGCCTATTTCTCGTAACTATTAGTTTACAAGTATATTAGTTATTAGTTACTAGTGAAAATTTTACAAGTCCTAATATTTTCTGTTTCTCGAAAATAATTATTAGACTAGTAACTAATGATGGTAAACTAATAAAAAATATTAGTCCAGCTTGGCTGATTGGGGTATTACCCATGCCTTAATTACATATTTTAAAAAAAATCATTGGCGGTAAAGAGCAAATTTTTTATTTAGTTAAAATCAAACATCTAAATTTATTAAAGGTGCGTTAAAACCAAAAGAGCATTCGCTATTCTAACCCCCCACTCTACGAAATTCGATCGTTACACAAAACGTGATTGGTGGATTTCGTAGAACGGACGATAGAACAGCGAATGCTCTTTTGGTTTAAATGCACCTTTAGAATGGATATGAAGTTGACGGTTTTAAGGAATAATATATTGGAAGCTAGAGATATTTTATTTGGAAGCTTTTCGGATACGTTAACCTAAATAGATAAACGTAAAAATGGAAGGAATCAACAATTTTAATGATTTCTCATCCGAATACGTCCACATTTTATAATTTTCTTTAGTTAACTGTGATAAGTAACACGCTAATAATTTGGACTAATATTTTTTACCAAGCTTCGGCGACTAATAGCTTTATGAGTGTATTTTACAAGTGTAGATATTTTTCTTTGTATTCGAGAAACCAAAACCAAATTAGGTCTAATAATATTAGCTAATATTTATTAGTTGGTAACTAATAACTAATATTTTATTAGAGTGGCTTCGAGAAACGCAAATTTGTAAACTTGTAAAAAATATTAGCCCATGGACTAATATTACTAGTCTAATAAGTTACGAGAAATAGGCCCCTGAAATACGTTCGTATATCAAAAAATAATTAACTAACTAAAATTAATTAAGGTAAGGTATAAATAAGTCATAGGTATACAATGTATGTAAGAAAATGGTTATGATCCATCATTAAATCCAATTTCACATTAATTTCTTATTCAGGAATAGACGAGATACTTAAACAACCCGCATCCAAAAAAACTTTTAAAAATAAACTTGTATGTAAAATAGCTAAACTTATTTTACTTTGGCCAATAACAGTATTACAAATCTTGAAAAGCAGTTCCAAACAAAACATGGAGTAATTTGCTTTATGTACTCGAGTAACAGTTGTTTTTGCCTTAGCTGATGTTACGGTCATTTGAATTTTGAAACTGTTTGCAGTTGTGAAACTTAAAAAAATATTATGTACACTCTCTTTTCGTTTCCATATTTTTTAAACAGTAGTAAAATAGTAAAGTAAATTTGGAAATATAATAAGTATCATAAGTATACAACATTCAATTTTTATCTTAGAAAAAAAACAATTACTGTATTTTCCTAATTTTTTCTGATCACATCACAATAATGTTTTTGTGACAAGCAACATTCAACTCGTGTATGTGCATGGACGACAAACGTAGGAACGTAATAAATCGGTGTCTCCTAGGAAATAATATTGATGTCTTAAAAACTTCAGGTAAACTTAATGTGTTCAGTACCCTTTACCCTGTAAAATTGTGTTTTGATTACTCATTGATCCCAAGTTTTTATGGAATATGTGGCACTGTGTTTTGACAGTTGCCAAAGTAGTTATCAGTGATATTGATTGGTATTTTGTTTATATTTTCAGGATGAGCACTATACTCATTATGTTGAGAATATGAAATAGGAGTAACGACGTGCAATAAAGTATACGTAAAAGATGATTTCAAGTAAGGTCCATAGTGGAACTCGGGTTGGCCATGGATGCTAAGGACTCGCGGGCAGAGGCAGCGCTGACGGAACGTAGCAACGATGGCGGCGCTAAGTTCGCGCTCCAGTACGACAGGAGCAAGAGCCACGACGCCGGAGCGAGCACATTCAAGGTGGACACGGCGGGCGTGCGCCCGTGCGCCGTCATAGGGCCCGACCGCGTAGTGCCACCACCACGGGACGGCCCCAAAAAGACACCAGCCGAGCAATGGCTCGGCCCCGACCCCAACTACCGCCGTCTACCTGACTACCCTTATAAGATGCCTGACCACAAGGACCCTACAAGAAACATATCACCCCGACAAACATTCCAAGAAAATATGCAGCGCATTATCATGCCACCGGGATATAATGCAACCAAGCTGCATGAAGATCCTTCGTTTGTATCCAAAAATACAAAGTTGAATGTTCCTACAGAGGTAAAGTATTGTGAAGTGCCTTATAACATTAATCAAGTAAGTAGTGACCAAAAACATGTTAGGAATGCTGATCACAGTGCACCAAATGTGAACCCACTTCTCATGCGGGGATTCCCTCAAGGATGGCCAGCTGGTAGTGTACATGTGCGCCCACTAAGGACATATGGTTCTTCAGAAGTGCTGCCCTATCCAGACTATACTAACTGTACTGGTCCTCGTCCAATGCTTACCAGAACACATGCTCCCTCTCACGAAGAACCAATGTATGCAGATCCCTATTACCATGAGAGCAACATTCGCTTCAAACCGTACCCTAACATCAAGGAGAGGTACCCACAGACCAGGTATGAATATCTAGGAAATTATCCAAGTCCATATCATCCACCCAATCACTTTACACATAAATATGAATTACCAAAGACAATGCCAACTCACTCATATGCTGGCTATCCCCAAGTTCCCAAATATACTGAGAGAATACCTGAGCCTCTCATGGATGGTTACCAAAGGGTTCTCAGTCAACAAGGTAATTACGGTGTCCCTATTCGTAGTCCAGTTATTCATCCCCCATATAGGCCTGTGCCTGGTAACCATATACAAAATAAACTGAATCCATACCCACAAGATGGACAGCATAAACCAGTTCCAAACAAGCCACCTTATGATTCAGCAAGTAAGATGTACCTTGATTATGACACTCGTACAAAGCCTCTGCCAATGACCGATAATTATTATATTAATGAATTGCCTAGGTATCATTCTAAAAATCCTATTGTGGTACCAAATTTTCCTTCTTCCACCATGCATGGAGTAAATATGCATCCATATTATGTTAAAGAAAATATGGCATTGAAAAATTATGAATATTCTCGGTACAAAAATATGGATCCATCTATGATGAATCATTCTTTAACAAGACTACCACCTCAATTTTCTCCCAGTACTTTAGCAATATCACCAGCTGATTCAAATGCTAGCATTGAAACTGCACAAACTCATAGTACTTCACAAGAAGACTGTGGATATGTAAGCCAATCCTCAGTAACAAGTGGAAGAAGTATAGAGAGTCTGAACAGAATCCCAATCGATGCTTATGGTAGATATGACTACAGATATGGGCCAATGGTCAGAGCTTCCCCATTAACTAAACCAGATAACAGCAGCAGTAATCAAGGGTCAAAATCTAAAAAAGATATTAGGCAATTTATATCATCATGGAGTGAAGGAGATGATGAAAATCCTGAAAACAGTGTTAAAAGAGATGCTGTTAAGATAGCTGATGATAAACATACTTTTAGTAAGCATTATGAAGCTGTTAATAATCAAGAACAACTCTATGTTCTGGGATTAGTGAATGTTCCAAGTGAAGAGCTCAGTAAATATGAACACATACAAAAAGTATCTAAATTACCAGAAAATATAAAGGGTTACAATAGCCTTGAACTGCTCAATCAATTTGAAGAAGCCATAGAATCTTCAAACATTACCAGTGTTAAACCGCCTCCCCTTCCTACAAGGACAGTTCAAATGCCGTCAAAAGTCATGCCTCATAAACATGACCCAATACCTCGCGCTTTGTCGCCCCTGGATGTTGAAGCTAAAATTAGTCAATCTGTTATTCATAAAGAAGTTGGCTGTAATTTTGAGATAAAGCCATGTAGTCCCAAAATGTTAAATGTTGAGGTGGCAACACCCATGCAGATGCTCAATGAAAGAGTTATTGAAAAAGTAGCTAATCCGCATAATATAAAGTCACCAATAATATTACAGGGTGTGGACGAGAATTTAGCCGACTCAATAAAAAATAAAGCAACAAAATGTCCTGTACCAAACACTGCACCCAGCTGTAAAATGATAAACAGTCAACATCTGTCTATTTCACCTGTCATTGATCATTTAAAAACGGGTTATACCTTACAAGATTTAGAAAGTAATTCAGGTGTATGTTTAGCATCATTACCTAGACTTGACACAGATATTGAATTAAATTTCCCAGAAGTGAATCAACAATTTATCAATGCTAACAAAACAGATTCAATTGTAACTACATCCTTAACTAAAGATCTACCTACTTTGGATGTAGATAGGTCTGCTATACCCAGTACTGAATGTGATATTAACTATCAATATTCTCCAAAAATGGACACTGATAGCGATTTTTCTAGACTAAGTAAATATAGGAAGTTAAAAAGATGTCTCCCAGAGGATAATGATACTACACTAGCAAATGTTCAAGCCACTCGAGTAGATAGTGTTATTATAAAGAATCCCGAGAACACCAGAACTGTTGAAGAAAACACTGATAACACAGCAGGCAATTTCAGGGACGACCTTCAAGAATTTGCAATGAACTTGGTGTCTCAAACAAAAAATTCAAAACATGAACATGATGTAGATAAAATGTTTGACACATCCACCAGTTCTACTATCACTGATGAATATGATGATGCTAAAATTAATTTACCAAGTACATTGCCTGTGCATCAACCAATCAATGCATTAAGCAAACACTGTAATATGGCTGAAGACACTAGTCGAATGAATGTTGCACATTCACAAATTGAAGATTTTAGTATGAACAGCAAAGATCTTTCGAACCGATATCTGGAAAAAGCTGCATTGGACATTCCAATGAACCTGTCACCACAAGCCAGATATTCAAGTGCCGAAATAGATGAAGAATTTAGAAATAGTAAAACAGATGATAAACCTGGTGTTTTAGAAGAAGAAAATACGTTTTCTGACCATGATAATTGCCAGAAGAAAAAAGACGAAATGGAAAAAAGTTCTACAAATGTTAATTTAGGTAAAACCGATAATATTGTTGTATATTCCCAAAATGATGCTTCTCACAGTCAATATCTTGAGACTTCTGATCAACCACTGTTAGCGAACTCTAATCCATCTAACAATTGTGTTACTTCTGTGTCAATCAAACAGCACAACATAAAAAACGATGACAAAAATCATTCAGTTCCGCAAATTGAAAAACACATTTCGCAGATAAATAATCTAGATAGTAAAGAAGAAAAAGTAGCTTCTGATAAAAACAGAGATGATGGTTTCAATGATATAGTCACAGATAATCATTCAGTTGGCAAAATAGATTGTATAGAAAATAAATTGGACGCCAAAAACGAAAGGAACAAAATAGAAAACGAAGCTTTGTGTACAAAAAAAGTGAACCATAGTGGTACGTTTCAATATTCGCACTCAAATCATAATATTATTTCTGAAAAGAATAGTAAAAATAACGATCATGTATCATATGTTCCCAAATTAAAGAGAAAGAAACTCAGGGGAGAGGCGGGTCATAGAAAGAGACGCAATGAAAAAAAGCATGTAGATGATCTTGAGCCTGGCGTTGAGGAGAAAAGTTTAACAACACTGGTCAGGTCGACTAAAGACCCAGTGGGACACCTAATACAGAATGGGGTTGACGAAGAAAACAATAGACTACAAACAATGCTGCTAAATGAGGAATGTAAAGAAAATGCTACACATGAAACAA
This sequence comes from Thaumatotibia leucotreta, assembly GCA_025490895.1. Lineage (NCBI taxonomy): Eukaryota > Metazoa > Arthropoda > Insecta > Lepidoptera > Tortricidae > Thaumatotibia > Thaumatotibia leucotreta. The sequence goes on along the minus strand of JALPQI010009782.1, from coordinate 2,723 downwards.
CTCAGCTTAATTTTGAGACTAGATTAAACATGAATAAAGAATTACAAGCTGCTACGGATATTACTGAAAACGTTTCGCCAAACGATGTTGAGTCGCACATGGGACCTATTATATCATGTTCGTCTAGCAACGACAAATCTTTTGACAGTGGCATGAAATCAGCATCACAAGGTTTCCTACCTCCGGATATTAATAGTGACGTCAAGTGTAATGCAATTTCTGATTTGGCTGTCCATAGCGTCAGTTCAGATTACCTAGTAGCGTCGAGTAAAATGGTTATGAATAATACCTCGGAAAAGTTGATGTCCATTGATCAAATAGAGAAACAACAAGAAAAGCATTTGTTAAACATAAAAACAAGTATTCTATCCGATGCTAATGAATTAAATACGTCATCACTTTTACATCAAGATGAAGCACAAAGCACTAATATTAATCTTTCAAATAATAATTTAGATATATTGCTTTCACCCGATAAAAATGAAAATGATAATAACACAGATTTGATCATTGATTCCAATAAAAAAGAAGTGAAAACGTTACATGTGATGGGTCAAAGTGGAGAAGTCAACCTAGAATCGAAATCTGATGCAACTGTCCATTCCGTACTTGAAAATGATAAAACGCTAGTAAAAGAAAAAGACAGATTACAACAATGCGAAGATAGTGAAATTATGCCATCCAAAAGTAATCAAGCGTGTAATGATAATATAAATCATCCTTCGATAATAGATTTCGCATCTGAAATCAATGAAGATTTAAGTGAGGATGAATCAAATAAACAGTATTGTTCTAAAACCTCGATCTGTCATGCATTTGTAAATAAAGAGCTCTTTTCTCCTCGGTTTCAAAACTTACTTTTTTATAATGAACTTTTTGATGCTTGCACTGACAGCGCTCAAATCACGGCAGAAAACAAGCAATCTTCACTGGAATGTATTTCAAATGATCCAATGACCAACGATTCAAAATATGATGAAGATGAGGTAGATGTAAAGTCTAATAACTGTTTAAACGAAATTTGCACTGATGAAAATGTCAGGGCTTTAGATTCGTCTAATGAAATCGAAATGGTGAATAAAGTTGTTACGACCGAATGGGATAAAGAAAAATGTGAGGAAATATTTCATCCTAAGTCGCCGTATAAACCGAAACAAGCTCATATTGATTTGGAAACATATACTGACGACGTAGATGGTAAAGAAATTAATGATTCATTGTCAGAAACACAAATAGAAAGTTGTCAATCTGGTATGGAAACAGAGGCTGATACTGATCCAAAATCGAGGGACGATTCAATTTTTAAGGCGTCATACAATGAATTAGACAATGTATATAAGGAAGGTAAGGATTCAGAAAACAGTAATAGCGAACTAGAATCAGATTACCGATTCACAAAAAAATCTCTCTTTCCAAAATCGGTAGACAGTTACTCCAAAGAAATGGATAACGCATGTGTTAAGGATTCATGTTACAATAACGGCGAATGTGAAGAGTCAAATCCTGAAAGCGACGCTTGCTCAACAAAAATTATAGTAATTGATGAATCTATAAATGTGTCACCAGAACATTGTGATGAGTTTGTTAAAATAAGTACACCTCTGGTTAACGAATTAGATAAAAAGAATCAATTGTTAGCAGAAAAATTGAGCTTTAAACCACGTTTTTCCCTCAAAAGATCTTTATCTGACTCTGCTTTAAACGCCTACGCAGATGATGCTGACGAGTGTTCAGAGAAAACGTGCATGCTACCAAGAAAACGCAAAAAAATCTGTGACATCAGCAAAATAGAAGAGTCCCATTTATTCAACATAATTCAAAGTAGTAGACGGAATTCAGTGTCAACACTTAGTAATGAAAATTTTTCATTTTGCATACTGATTGATGATCACTGCATTGTCGCTGATGAAAATTACGAACAAGAAAATTTCATGCAGCTTGAAGATCATCTGGTAACCCATTCCTTTAAAGATTCCACAGTGGAAGATGACAAAATTGCGTCTTCAATAATGAACTTGTCAGACCCAATCGACATTAATTCCGATACATACGAAACCAAATGTAATGAAGAAAAGGTTTGGGTTGAAGACGTTGGCTGCGAAGAAACTATTGACCCCGAGGATATCGCAGAAAATATTGTTATTGGTGATCCAACTTCTCCAAAGGATACGGATTTGACAGACTATGAATCTGACGAAGATATGGATACATTGAATGATGAAGCCGCAGATCACACGAGCAAAGTTAAACATATATATGGTAATAATATGTGTACAAATGATGCTCAATTAGTTGACGCGTTATATAGAACGCCTCAAATGGACGTAAATAAAAAACTCATGGATAAAGAATCTCACATAACCGAGAAAGGTAATGATTACTATGACAGTGATTCATTAGAAAAGTTGCTAGCCGAACCTGTCGATAATATTCCCCGTGCGCTTACTGAGTCAAATACCGACTTACCGACCGCCCAGGAACCTATCACAGGCGCAAACAGCAAAGATAACATGGATATGACATGTTTAGAAGATTCCCCACCTCTTGTTAGTAGTATAAATAACTTAGTAACGATTGACGCTGTCCAAAGTGAAGAGAATGTTAAATCCATGTGTAGTTCAAATTCGCTTAGTGATAGTAATATTTATGATGAAGCCCAAGATGATAAAATACACTCATGTCAGACAACTTTAGAAAATGCTTTTTCTTGCGTTCACAAAAGC
>JALPQI010009781.1:0-37895 GCA_025490895.1 Thaumatotibia leucotreta | reverse complement strand
TTTAGTTTTCATATAAAGGGTTAGCTTAAAGCACTTATTAAGATGTTTTTTATTTTTGTAAACGTAGGAATTAAATAAAGGCAATATGCACCTATTGGTTTATTCATTTTATAATCACAAACTAGAATATACGGTAATAAATAGCGGTAAGAAAAAAAATACAATATGAAGTCCTCACTTTTTGTACTACCTATGCTTTGGACAACGTTTAATTTTCATGTGTATTTTATCAGTAGTTGTAATGATTTTGGCTTAAGTTAGTCTTTAAGTTTAAGGATGTATATTTTTTGTTATGATTATGTTGAGAAATAAATTCGCTAAGGCTTATAAACGATTATTTTGTCAAATTACATTTCCATGTATTAAAAGGCATGCTTGGCAATATCAAAGCAATAATTAATAATGTTAAAAAATCTGCAAGGAAAAACGGAAGTTGCAAGTTTCGGTAAATATGTCCGCCCAGTCGGTCTTGAATGTTTCTTATTTAGTTTGACAGGTTTGTTACGACCATGTTTTATTACCAAGACCAGAAAGTTAACAGCTTGAGCGCCGGGAACTCCCGAGGGGAGTTCTCTGTGGGAGGTCCATTTTCGCTACAAAGCGGAAAAATCACGGTATCGGCTACGAGCGAAGCGCGTAGCACTCGTTGGCAATGAAAGTGTTAAGGGATTCTAGGTGGCAGAGCTACTAACAGATCCCAACCTTCCATATGTGAATGTATGATTATTAATTTTTTGGTTCACCTACGTATTCACAAGAGATAAATAAAAGAGATTTTTATCAGTCTTATTTGTTTATTTTGTCTAATGTCGTGAGCGTCGCCTTCAATAACACTTTGAGCAGTGAGTTCATGTAACCATTCAGTTGGCGACCTACCGAGGCGTGCTACGTTGTAAGTGACGAAGCGACCCTGGTCAAGTTTTCTCGGCGAGCATTTGAATATTCTAGAAGAAGGAATTTCGCAAAATTGTTTTATCACGTCTAAGTATTTTATTGAGAGGAGAAATTTGTTCCATTCCCAAGTTGAAAATTAGACATAACAAATTTCGTTATTTAATGGAAAACTCCAATGATTAGACGTAATGCAACAATTGTGACAAGAGTTCCCTTCTTGTGACAGTGCTCAAACTGTCAGAGGAAAAACGAATTCAGTAATTTACTACTCGTACATATAATTATGTATAATCGATATCACAAATATAAATGTAACAATAATAACTACAAAGTGCAAACAACAGAAGGTGCCTGAAGAGAGGTGTAAGAACGAAAAACTTTCTAGCAGACTTTCCCTTTTAAAAACAGGCACCTGGTGTGGTAGTAGCCGGGGACGCCCCGTTCTGTACAAGATTTTATTTTGGACTGCTTTTAAGAAATGGAAACCAATTAACACTTTCGCCGCCTAGAACGCGCCACGCGAGTTCTTATTAAGGTGAATTAGAGAAGTTTGGCACTGAAAGTGTTATTAGACTCCCTTAGCTTAGTCGTATAGAATAGGTATCAAGGCTTTACCTAGACCCACAAACTGCCTTCCTGCACGTGGACTTACATTTATCAGATTACTTCGATAACATTTCACATTGAATCAGCATATCACGCTAATATTAAATAACAGATACCGTCAAAACTGGCAACTTCACCGTATCTTAATAGCTTTGTCCACTAAAAATCACACATGCCGGATAGTGTCCAGGTTTGACAGTAATAATAAAACCGTACATTTAATAAGACCTTAGTTAGTTACAAAAATCCACCTGACATATAGCATATCGACGCTGGAAAGGAGAAATTGGATAAGCGACATTTTTGAAGATATTGAGTTATACACACCGTTAGAATCGGCAAATTTTTCCGCGTCGAATGAGCTAGGTTTCGTATCCATCTGACAACTTTTGTGTCGCTTATCCCATCGGTGATTTAGAGAACTTTCGATCATTTTTTACTACTAAACGACTTGGTTTTTGACAACTTTTAAGAAAATGGAGATTAGATAAAATATAATTCAACATAATGAATCTTGGATTATTTTACCTATTTGTCATGACAGGTTAAATTTTACTTGGATATTTTTGCTGTGTAACAACTAATCATCACTTGTGGGTTAGCTATTTCTACCTGACTGTATGATATGTTCTCATGTCGTTTGGACAATTTTACCTTTATCTTAATTTCAAATTAAAGACGGTTAGACAATATTACTTAACTATGATATCTGAACTATTGGCGTTTATCCAATTTTACCCCTACATTTATTTATGAACCATATGTCGCTTAGGTATCCCTTTTTACCTGAATTTACATTAGAATACTACTGTCACTTATCCTAACTTGCATGAATGAAATGTCAGTAAAAAAGTTAGCAACAATTTGCATACATAAATATCTGCTATTTTATTCTTTGTCACGTTATGTAGAAACATTTGGCAGAGGGGTTCCTGTCAATTTTTACTCTGCGTTAAATAAAATGTTTTTGGAACTTTAATAATTAAAAATGAAAAAAGAAATAGGTGCGAACTAAAACTATTTTTTAAGTGTTATCATAACGTAATACGATGGATAAACATACCAACAGGTACGGTTGTTAAAAGTAGATAGTTTTCAAGTGCCTCGTTTGTAGGTAGGTACTAACTATTGTTGGCTCAATAACGAGTTATCCTTGTTGATTTTGCATGTTTTAACCCTTAAATGCATAACCTTGACAAAGATTTATTCTAATTTGAATTCTGACATGTTGTCAATAGAGTCGAAAATACATGATGCATGATGCAACCCTTAAATGCATAGTGATGTATCACTGTGCATTTAAGGGTTAAAATAAAGAGAAATGATCTCAAATAGAAAAACAAAATATATTTGTTTTTAATACTTAACAATAACTATTACTTACTCACATACTTACCTACTTTTTGGAATAAAGTTATAAAAATACCTAAAACAGTGTCTTTCTTTTTTCACGTGTAAGTAAATTCGTTTACTAGTCACGGAATGTTACTCTTGTAATTGAAATGACTGACTATGAAGTCTAAAATAGTTTCTCATTTTAAGTATGTGGATATTTCTTACTGATATATTTATGCTATTTTTTTCATTTATATATTTTTACCCGAATATAAAATAAGCCACATCGGCCGTTAGATAATTTTAACATGATGAATTTGTTATGTAAGTCTCGGGTGGACTTTTTTACCTTCCTTATTTCTTTTACAGCGTGTTGGTTAGATAATTTTACCTGAATCAATTTTTCCGACCATTTTGCTTAAGCGACAGTAAATCCTTAAATAACACTTGAATACGTTAAATAATTGAAACATCACATAGAAAACATATTTATTTCCACAAATAATGCTTCAATTATTTGATTTGGCCTCCTAATTCATTTTAATGATTTTTTTTCGAAATTCTCGGCGGTTTTTTGCCTCTCCTGTAAAGTACGCACTGTGTCGCTTATCCAATTTCTCCTTTCCAGCGTCGATATATACACCTGATCTGGTTTTGGTATTATTTAGACAACCACTTTTATTTACATTATTAGCCTACATATGTCGCTACATTAATTGAATGAAGAGACAGAAACTGACATAATTGAGTTAGTTTAGTTAGTCGGCGCCGCCGCAGCGCCCGCCTCCAGCGGCGTCTGCCGTATACAATTATCACACAACTCCAAAATTAAATAGCACCATAATAATAAGTATTTTTTAGAAAAATGTAAAATTATACATTTTAAAAGAATTCATAAGATTACATCGAATTATCCTTCAATATTAATTCAGTATTATTGCACACGCAATAAAAAACTTAAGACATTTCACATTAATAACAATTATTCTATTAATTTATTAAAATAGTCATCACGTCATCAGTATAATATACCTCCGAAACCACTGGGAGAACTCATGTTATAGTACTTTAAAAATAATATAATTAAAATATTATGTTTCACATCCATTAAATTGTATTCTAAAATAGCGATTTGTCATTAATAGGTACAGATTATTAGTTCTTGATAATTATTTACATCAGTACTAAAGTTACTTATAAATAAATACAACGCAAACATGTCAGTGCGAGGGTCTTATTTAATGTTAAGTTTTACTTTTATGTTTTACGAGTGCGGACTCTGTAGATGAGCGGCACTGACAGGAGTGAATAGTATTTATTTGTGCTTCGATACGTAATTTATTTTTTCATTTAAACGTTTTGAGACATTTATTCAATAAGTTAAAAAAAATCAATACACAAACGACCAGGAAAGTATGAAACGTTAATACCAGATTTAGTATGAAATCGGAATTAAAGTAGAGTAAATTGAAATCAACACAAACAATGATGTTATTGTTATTATTTTGATGTTAATACAGCTGGGATAAAATAATAAATGAACGTTGACATAATTCTAATTTATTTAGCTAATCATACTTTCGAGCTACTACTCGTAATTGTAAATATGCTTATTTATCAAGACAACCAGGACATGAGCATTACAGAATATCCCAAAAGCTAGTGAATACTAAAAAAAGTCGTGGCAGTTCTCTCGTTACTCAAACAGACAGTATGTTGCTATAAATGATCTCCATTTAAAACAATTATACCTGCAGGAATGAATGGTTATTATCTATTTTGAATATATGTTATTGTTACTCTTCTATGTTATGAGACGGTCGAAGATGAGCAACGTTCTCAAAACTTTGAAACAAAAGGATGATTTACTCTTGTGTATTGATTGCTGCAATATCAAACAGACGGTATCTATAACGTAACTAAAACGCTTCTGTTAATAAGTAGTGCGCAGATTGTATTATGGACTTCTAACGTTCAGTAGCGTGGCGTAGTTTTCTCCCTCAGTCGCTCTTTTTTATTACTGCGACAAAGACAATTGCATTTGATTCGCGACTGAGCATTAGCGATTGCCATGTTGGCTACGCACCCAGGTCCTTTAGTTAGTTTTTTCGCTTAGAGCGGCGGCGCGCTAGCCGCGGTCCGAACGTGGGTGTTCAACTGGATCGTTCAACAATATGATAACGCACGGGGCTCTTAACACTAAATAGGCGGAACTTTCGACAAGTCGTCCTCGAGTGCCGCGCGGCGATGCCCGCTGCCTGCAACACGCTTCGACCTAAGGATACTTACTCACAAACGCAACTACAATTACTAAATTATTTCTCGTCAATATTCACAGACCTACCTACACTATGAAGACATTTCATGTTGTTTACAATATTTAAAAAAAATGATAAACGATTTTATAATATATGTACTAATTACGTCGCTCGGTTTCATTTAAAATTATATTTTTAATAACATTACATTAATAACATAAACACAAACTTACAGAATTAAGCATTTACAATAAAATATTTAAAATCGAGTGATACCAGTGGTTTCAATATAATAACTATAATAAGTTGAAACAGTACACTAAAATTATATATACATGACTACACAATTCGTTACTGGGGACACATTAGTATGAACACTTTTGAAACTCCTAGTACTAGTCTATGGATGCCCACTCTGGATGGACTTAAAGCAATTCTGAAAAAGACATAAAACGTTATATTAATTAAATTGTTCCATAGATTGATTGTTTAAATATTGTAAGAAGAAAAAATAATAAATTAATTGACCTTTCCCTCATGTATTTTGTTTACATAGACGAATGCAGAATTATATTATACTAACTGCATTCGTTATTGGCTGCTAGCTAGTTGTTAGTACTACCTACACAATGGTTTATGTATACAAAAATATCTATTTTTCCTGATGATAAATCGTATTTTTTTAATCTGATTAAGAATTACTCACCCGGTTAAATCAATTCTTGGAAACACTTTTTTTTTGGATTTTTCTTACCGGTTTATAATTCTAACTACACTTTTTTTTCAAATTCGACAACTAGGTATGTCTATTCGCCAGTGTGTAATTTTTCGAAAATAGTACTATGTCATACAATAATTGTTTACCTACCAAGTTTAAATATTGAGACCCGAGCACGAAAAAAAGTAACAAGCCAAATTTCAAGTAACAAGCATAGGCACGAGAGATTAACTAACTAAATAATCACAAAATATTCATCATTGGAAACAATAACAAAGGTCGATCCTATTAGTTATTCGTGAATAACAAAATAATAATTAAGTAAATGCGCCTTCCGCACTTGACAGGCAGATCGATATTATCCAACAGATTATTATGTGACCTTTCAAATAATATTTTTTTGCGAGTTGACAACTCACCCTAAGCCTATATTGTTTACAGCACTACCATTCGTTTAGTAAGCGGTCTAACCCGAGAGTCCAGAAATTGAGCAAGTGGGACTTACGATCTGTTTCACCATCCCCGAATAAAATACAGGGTGTTTTTTTTTCGACCGTTCAAATTCTACGTAGTGAATGTGTAGGTCATACTCACCAACTTTTACTATGGGGACAAAGTCGAAATCGCGAAAAAAAATCAGCTGTTTCATACAAATTGGCGGCATTACGCCGGCCGAAATGTATGAAACAGCTGATTTTTGTTTCGCGATTTCGACTTTGTCCCCATAGTAAAAGTTGGTCAGTATGACCTACACATTCACTACGTAGAATTTGAACGGTCGAAAAAAAAACACCCTGTATATCGGTATCGGTCTGATATTTATCTCACGCATATATTTATCCGGAAATAGTGAAACAAGCCGTATGTCCCACTTGCAATGTCGGGATTTTCGCGTTAGATCGCTTGCGAATGGTAGTGATTAAAATAGATAGTCCCACGGTGTATGAGTGAGCGAATCAACCCTAGTTTTATGCAAATTAATTCTGATGTTTATAAGCCTTTTCCTTAATGGGCCACCTATAAACATGGACTACATGCACGTTTACAGAATTTTGCATAAAATCAGCGTTACTCATGAGCATACCTCGCAACGGATGTAGTAAAACCGTAGCATTTGACGGTTTGATGTCAGGGTTGGCGATTGCGATGACGAATTTAGTTACTCTACTGCACGTATGATTAATATTAACATAAGCAGTATTATTCCATAAATAACAAAATCCAAAACGTACGGTTAGTGAAAATGTCACAGAATAAAAGCTTTCCAGATCTAGGCTTAATTGAACAGGAAAACTACCACAAATTAAAGACGGTTTTAAAAAACAATCCGGATTACGCTGCGGGTACGGCATTCAACAATCTTTTAAAAGAAGCTGAGTTAACAAACAATAATAAATAAATATATTTCAAAATTATACATATTTAAATTATTTACCATTGATGGTAGATGTTTTTGAGTTTAAAATAGATTTACACAAGAAGGCGACGCAATTTGAGTGCAACTCATATTTAAAATGTGATAATTTATTTTGAAGATCGATAGAACATTGAATACTGTAATGTTGCCGCCGTGATTTTTTGTATTCGTAGTAGTGACAACCGTGACGCACATTTGCCACAGATTTGCCGGTTCGATTACGTGGTATGCTCATGAGACCGTAATCATGGCAATAACGGCCCGGCCACGACATTGGTCTAAGGAGACCAGCGGAGAGCGAATCCATGAGTTGGTGCGGGATGCCGATATGGGTACGAGAGGGAGCACCATACGTTTTCCGCTAAGCCGGTCGCCTTAGACCGATGTCGTGGCCGCGGCGTAACAGACAGAAAAAAGTAGATTCACACAAGTAGTAGTAGATAGGCTCACCTCAGTCATGGTCATGCGGCTGGTCGGAGTCGGGCCGCAGCGCGTCGATGCTGGCGACGATCTTGAGCGCCGGCCCGAGCCGCATGGACAGCGCCATGACGAGGTGCTCGGCGCGGATCAGCAGCAACGCTTCGCCATCGACCTCCTGCATCAGGAACTCGTCCGCGTACCCCGCGCAGCCGGGGATGCTGCGGATGAACTCGCATACTTCCGCCACCTGTAATCAACAATCACATGTACAGATGTAGTGAGAAATGACTTGCCTTCGGAAACGTTCGTCAACGTCATGCTGTTTCAGTCTATCTCACTGAGACTGACAGTAATAGCTGTCATGCTACTTCAGTCAGACTCGGTGACACTGCCTGAAACAGCATGTGTTTACGAACGTTTCCGAAGGCAAGTAATTTCTCACTACACCTGTATATGTAGTTACGTGTCGCCTTTTGAAGGTAAAATTTTTCAAGGTCAAAGGTCATTGGGCGTTTTTGACCCGCTTTATGATTTTCCGCGTACAGAGACTAAACTAGCTTTAAAATAAAGAATTAAATCTGTCTGTCGTGGCATCACCAAATGGGCCCTACGGAAGACCAGCGCTGGCTTTCGGGCTAGCACTACGCTGAGTTGGGTCCATTTCGTGATGCACCAACTATTCTTTGTTAATTGTTTTATATATACTGTTTTGTCTTGTGTGTCATGAATAAATGTTTATTATTATTATTATTAAATCTCACTTTTCTAAATATGTTATTTTTCCGTATGTATCATGCGGGGAAAACAAACTTTTTGTATTCGAAATAGTGTTTTTAATGTTTTACTTTCAGCATTGTATAATTGCGTAAACGGTTGTGACCTACTTTTCTGGTATCGCCTTGCAAGAATGGGACTCATGCTAATCAGTAGCACTTACATTTACCTACATTCCGAGCCCTATTTCGTTTTTGTACGTGGTGGGTCATATGTCCGAACAAAATGCCCAGTGACCTTTTTATATTCTGCCCAATAATATCAGTTTATTAGAAGAAAATAATGTGAAACGTTATATGTAAAATCAGAGTCAATATAAAAAGAAAAAAAGGTAAACAAACCTGCAAACCTGAATTACTTCGTAATCACATACTTTCCAAACACAATCTTGATACTATCCACAACTTAGAACCTTAAACCTTGTGTTCACATACAGTTTTAGTTAAAATATCTGATATGTATTAATAATTAAGCACAAAGAAATCTTCGGACGTGTTTTACGATACATATATGTCAAGGGCTAGTCGAGATTTTTTACTCATCGAAATTTATCTTGTCTATGAAAAAACTAACATTTGTAGTGATGGGACATAAAACAGTTTTATTCCGTTATCGATTCGGTTTTATTCGATCGATTGTTTTAGACACGCGATTTTCTTATTTTTTTCTTTCATATTATACCCAACAATATACAAAAATGATTGTTCGTGAGTCATTTGGGAAACTATTGATGTGTGCCGGTACCTACAACGTTAAGCGGCATAATTCGCGGACTTCGTGGCGGAGTTTAATATCGGATACCTGAGTATGCGGCTTAACCATGACTGCCAGAAGTGGCGGTAAATTGAGAAAAACTAAAAACGGGTATTAAAAAAAAAAATGTTACTTTTTCGTGTTGTTACGGGTTTTGTGTATTATTATATTCTTCTGATATTTACTTTATTACGGCTTAGCTTCTATATTTGGACTCCGATAATTGTAATTTGATTGGATTTTTGTGACTGGTTAAACTACGACTTGGCTATTTTATATATGGACTAAGATAAACATTGTGATTTCAGAATAACGCAACTTGACTTAGCTATTTACGGGCCTCATTTCGTCTTCAAAAGGTTTGTTATAAAGGTAACTTCTTTTAAATTAAACTCAAAAGTGTAGATAAGTGAAAAGTTATTGTCTGTCTCTTTATCTAACTTTATTTTAGATTACAATGAGTGAACCTGGACCATAGGGATTAAAGCCGCCAAAAATAGCTAAGATTGTAAAAAACAACTAACGGAAGATATGAAAAGGATTCTTTTAAATGTCTACAGACATTTAGAAAGAACCTCACCTACTTACCCATACAAAATGGAGTTGTATAAAACAACGGCAGCGATTATGGAAGTGTCGATAGATGTTGTTAGCAAAGTTGTAAAAAATAGTGAGAAATGTGATTGATGGAATTTCCGACACTGTTATTGACAAAGCGGCTGTAACAAAAGCTTTCATCATCACAGTCACTGATGATGACACTTCGGAGGAGAGTAGTGATAGTGACAGTCACTCCGATTAAAAACTGTTAGTAGGATTAATGGCTTTTTGTCATAAAAAAATGTTCCCACACTAGTACCTAATACTTATTTATATTGAGTTCGTAATTATTTCGCGAAGGATATATTTGGTCGATTAAGTTAATACTATTCCCATCGGTCCCATCACTACTTTCATAGACAATAAATGCGATTGCCGGTCCGCCATATTTGTTTACCTTTTTTTCTTTTTCTATTGACTTATTGTATAGTAACATGCTCCATAGATACGCTATCTCCATAGATATACTATAAAAAAGACGTGATCTTCGATTTTTTCATATTGTTGATAGTCGATATTCAGTTTCATTGCTACTGGGATACAATTGTAAGCTTAACAAATAGGTCTAGGTCTATAAAATTAAAAGTACGATATTAATTTTACGTCGGTCGTACATTCGTTTCCTTGTAACTTCAAACACAAGTGTATGGCCTGAGTGGCGAGCGTCGAGCGGCTCGTCTGACGGGACGAGAGAGAATTGGACGGCAAGCTCTCAGACCACGCGCATGCGTTTGCATTTGTTTAACATGGATGCCGCGCTGCGCGCCCCACCGGAGCGTCTACTCTGGTCTAAGACATACCCCCTTATTCATAAACGTTTGTTAACTTAACAAGCCGCTAATAATTGTTTGTCCCTTTTGCTCTTAAGGACACATTGTTAAAACCGAAAGGGACAAACAGTTATTAGTGGCTTGTTAAGTTAACAAACGTTTATGAATAAGGGGGTAAGAGGATTTATAGAGAATAAGTTACCGTCCACTTGTTGACATTAGGCAGTTGCGGCTTGTTGGCCGCGTCGTCGGTCGCCGGCGCGGGCTCGGCGCTGGCGGCGCCCTCGGTCTTGACCGCCGCGGCCGCGCCTGCCGCCGCGCCCGCGCTCGCCACCGCTCTCGCGCCCGCCCCCGCCGCCGCCCGCGCGTTGCCGCTGCTCTCGCGATCGCTCTCGTGGCTCCCACTGATGCGAGGCAGGTGATGATGCCCGCTACCGCCGCTTTCCAACATCTGCTTTTTGCCTGTACAGAGTAACGTAAGTAGGTAATTGTATCTAATCGCACGGTACCAAAACCATACCGATATTTTGATCATGAAAACAATAGTTTGTGAATTGTTCTCAAAGAAGATGATTATGATTTAGCCTGCGACCATATAAAACATGGACGCCGAACGCCAGCTCAAAAATGCCCCCAAAACCAATAGTTCAATGAGGGTTTTCGATAATTTTTCTGCCACCAGGGCGGCGCTTCGTACGCACCTGGTCTCGACAGCTGTCAGGTTCATACTATTCATAGGCACCTGGGCCTAAAATATTGAAATTCTATTTTATTTGAAAGAGAATTGATTTTGTAATGGATTACGACTAATACATGGTCGTCGAACTGAAGATTGAACTCTAAAACAGGCGCTCAAAGTCACTGGTGTTCAAAATAATTACTATAACTTTGTTAATTTCATGAGAATTGACTTGGAACTATTTTATTCATTTATTTTAGGTAACAATATGACTAAAGTAATGGTTTTCAGAATAAATAAACCTATAAATATGTTGAAAATTAAATGCGCATATTTATTTTGACAGTTCGTTATACGGTCGGCTCAGTGCTGCCATCTCACCTCCCCATAGCGGCAGAAAAAGTATCAAAAACCCTCATTGTGCCAAGATGGGCAGGACAGAGCGCTTTTCGTGACACCGCGCATATTTCGGCGCAACATCTTTGACAATTGTTTATTGAATATCGCCAATCAAAACTTTGATGGACCAATCACAACTATTTATAATGGCGGTTTAAGTTTTTATAGGTTGACATTCTAATTCATTGCCGTGATGAATAGAACAAGGGGTGACACTTGTCAACTAAAATTCAGGACCGTTTTTGAAAGGCAATTTAGTATGGCGTGCGGCTTCCATGTTTTATTTGTTCGTAGGATTTAGCCATAGCGAAGGGTTATACATCTCCAAATCTTTATCAAAGTTATAAATGGGTTAGTAAGCAGTTTACGGTGAAATGCAGCTAGAAAGTATTTCCGGCTAAGTGTGACACTACTAACGTTTGAGCCCGGCGAGTACTACTGTATAATTCTCTTGGTCAGGCAGCAGTCGGATGATCTGCTTGCCTGATAAATAAAATTCAGATGTAAATATCTACTAGTGTAGTCAACATCACGGGTAGGATATTGATTTGTGGAAATGTAAGGTGGACTTACGCGGCGGCTCGTCGCTGGAAGGTTGTTTGTTCTCCTTGTCGTCCTTGTCGGCCGCCCATTCGCGCAGCGGTCGGTTCACCTTGGGGTTAAAAACATTATTCTATCACAGCTCTAAATATACAATCTGTCCTATTGACGTCAATACAGAGATTGGAAGTACACAAGCGGGATACTTACGGCAAATGGCTCGCCTGCCTCCTGGATCACGTAGCCCTCGATCACATGTGTCAGTATGTTGGGCTTCACCATTGCTTTTGGCAAGCCTTTATCTGTAAAAAAATACATACATTGTGTAGCTTTATAAACAGTTGACAGAATATTGAAGTTTTTATTGCTAAGAATTTATTTTTTATTTTAGTATAGATTTGTATGTGTGAGCATACAAAAATAATAGATTAAAGAAGTGCCCGAAACGTTAGGATAAAATGAAGACCCGTTTCTTGTTAAAATATGAGATTAAAGAAAGCTTACTCGTATACAGGGTGGCCCATTCATATCGGTCAGTATGGGAAAGTCTGAAACTATAAGACATGCGAAGATCTGTTCTTAGGAACCATGTCATCAATTTTAATGATAAGGAAAACTGCGTTATTAAATATATAAAAAAAAAACTTTTTTTCTTAAGACTTACACAATAAACACCTAGTAAAAGAAATTTAAGTACGTGAAAATAATGAATTCCATTCATTTTAGACACCATGTTTCTTAGAGACATTTACTGCTTACGATTTACACAAACGATATCTGAATAGAAATAGTGTAAATTTATTTTTTCAAAACAACCGGGTTCGATTCCCAAGCTGGGTACAGTTTTTTTTCTCAAATGTATGAATGCAGTTTTTCTTTTTATCAAAATCGGTGACATGGTTCCTAAGAACAAATCTTCGTATGTCTTATAGTTTCAGACTTTCCCATACTGACCGATTTGAATGGGCCACCCTGTATAACTAAAATCCTGTCAATAACATGTTTTTTCATTATGGACTCCATTTCAAGCGGCCTTTAATCTGTTATACCACGCATCACCACCTTATTACCGAATAAGTCGTGAGTCATGTAACTCATGTATGAAGTGTTTTGTGAGTACTCTATGTAACCCCCTTATTCATAAAAGTCTGTTAACTTAGCAAGCCACAAAGTATTATTTGTCCCATTCAGTCTTATCAATATGTTCACAAGAGTGAAAAGGACAAACAATATCTAGCTGCTTGTTAAGTTAGAAGGCGTTTATGAAGAAGGGAGTTAGTATGCAAACTGAATGGACGATCGAGCGGGGCGTGTCACAGTGCGTTCATGTTAAAACAAATGGGTCAAACGCCGACCCATGTTCGGAGTCTTTCCGGTGGACAATCTAAAAATTAATGCCAATAAAGCTTGATTTTCTTACGAAAGCCTTATCTTCATTAAAAATGTACTCCTTTTTCATTGCGTAGTATGATAATAATCATTGCTACCTGTCCACAGGCTGTTAACTATCGACCACAGGAAAGGAAAAGCGTGTTCAGCTGAACTGTAGAACCCCTCTTTCCTGTGGCCAATAATAAACAACTGTAGTCGTGATTTTTATCATATAATTCAATGGGAAAGGAGTGCCTTAAAATGACAATAAGGGTTTAATAATAAAATTAACTCTCATAGCCCGTAACTTTTAAAATGTCCACCGGAAAGACTCATAAAATGATTTTGGGTCAAAATGCAAACGTATGCGCGTGGCCTGAGCGCCCGCCGTTCAAATTCCTTGGACACTCGCCCCGCTCGACGCTCGGCACTCAGGCCTTACGCCGCGGCCACGACATCGGTCTAAGGCGACCGGCTTAGCAGAAAACGTATGGTGCTCCCTCTCGTACCCATATCGGCATCCCGCACCAACTCATGGATTCGCTCGCCGCTGGTCGCCTTAGACCAATGTCGTGGCCAGGGCATTATATAAGGTCCTAATTTATTAGTTGCAGATATTTTAACACATGATATTTTACATTAAAATAATTAACTTTAAATATAAATTAAGAAATCTTTTCATGTAACTTTTATGATTTTATTTAAAAAAAATTTCGTCTAAAAAAATCATCATGTGTATTAATTATCACATGTCACAATAACACTGTCTGTCATGTCATCAAACGACACAATCCAACGGAAAATAACATGACATTGACAATCAAGTATTTAATTTATCGAAGTGAAGTGGCCAGTTCCAGTTAAGTAGTACGTAAAAGAAGTACGAGAATCTGTTCAAAGAGTTTTCATTTAATAATCACATAAACAGGGTGTCTTTACGTAGCAAGTTTGTTTTTCCGTTTTCTCCAAAAAAACATGGTAAAAGCTACAATGTTTCACGGTTTAATATACTCCAGAGACCGAGTACTATCAGCTGTAAAAAAAAAATTGGTTGCCTGTAAAGTCGGTATACGGGCGAAAGTTTTACGTGACAACGACTTTTTATGTCTGTCTCTCTCGCTCTTAGGCGGGCTAACCATGCCCGAGTGGAAGGGACGCGTGCCTCTCACTCGCTCTCATTGTGAGCGATAACGTGAGCGGAGCGTAACGAAGTTTCTTGAAGTGTCACCCGGCAAACCAATTTATAAGACGTTGTCACGTCAATATCTGCATCGAATAAATTAGGACCTTATATACGTGTTGTGTATACCTGGCTGGCTGATGTGTCTCGGCGCGCACTGGGTGCTCTTGAAGAGCGGCGCGCCGGAGGACACGGGGGTGGTGATAGCGGCCGTGGTGGTGGCCGGCGCGGTGCTCGCCACCGTCGTCACCACCTGCAACTAATTACGTATAGTACATTGTGTATTGAGGGCGGTAAATAAGAAATAGGCATGATGACTGGCAAGTCAAATCAGCATCTTTTTTCGAACTGTCAAAACGATCCCCACTATGGAATAGTATGGAATTTTATATGAAATACTCAAAAGTGACGTCACGTTTGAGTACTGCCAAATGACCTACTCTTTTAAGTTCTTTTCAATTTATTAAATAGAAGTTCTGTACAAAAATTACTGCAATCTACATCTTAGTAATAATTTCTTTGTGTATTATGTCGTGCATAATGTTAAATAATTTATTTTAACTACAGTCATCATCCCTATTGTGAACGAGTGTGAAAGTATAGTCCAAGCCGAAGGGATCTCTAAATTGGACTAAATCATTTCTAAAAATTAGACACGACTACGTAATGTTGACTGTTAATGTTGGGATTCACGTAATGTTGTATGAAAATCTATGAATGCCCATGGAAATAATGACGCACCAACGATAAAACGTTTATCTGGCTATTAATTAGGTTGACCAAAAAAGTGCTTCCTGCTGCCAGTGAGGTTTAGGGAAGAAAAATAAAATCCAATTTTTTTTTTATTACATATACACGGTGTTACGCGAGCATTGCGAAAGATTTTAACTATGCATTCTAGACATCAAAATAAACAAAAAATATTATGAGACCTATGATTGTCAGGCAAAAGGTGTGGTAATATTAGAACACATTGTGGTAGCATTGTAATCCAAAAGAAGTTAAATGACGAGTTACGTCGAAAAACCTATCTCGAAAAAAGGTTGATTATCTCTGAAACCAAGCCGAATCCAGGAAATTTTATATAACATTAAAGACTCTTAAATATGGTCAGGAATCCAGCATTAAAATCTTTCGGAATGCTGACGTAACACCGTGTAGTTACTGACCCTTTTTAAACTTCCAAAAACCTCTCAGGCATCAGGAATGCACTTATTTTTTTGCTACGTTGTATAATAAACAACATTTATATAATTTATTTTTGGCGGCTTGTGCGACCACCTAGTCTTTCGCTCAAAATAATGTAAAACTCGGTTAAAACCATCACGTTAATAAAAGCAGTCCCACGTATTATCAAACCGCGATTAGAATGGGATTCGAAAGTACTGTCGACACAACAGTGTATTCGTCAATCTAGGATATATTCATAGTTCTATTCATATATTCCTAGTTTAAGTGCCGAGACTTACAGACAATAGATTAATTAATCACTCACTACATCTATAAACAACTCTTTTCTAGGTAAATCAAGTGTCATTTGTTGTGTCAACAGTATTTTCCAATCCCTTTCTGATTCCGGTTTGATAATAAGTTACCTGGGACGCTAGAGGCGTCGTATGCTGCGCGCTGCTGGGCACAGGCGCGGGCGCAGGAGCGGGCGCGGGCGCGGGAGCGGGCGCGGCAGCGGGCGACGGCGCGGGAGCGGTCGTGGCGGCGGCCGTCGCCGGCGCCGCCTCTGGCTCTTGCTTGGTTTCCGTTGCCTTGGACTCCCTGTTCAGTACAATAAAAGCAGTCCCACGTAAGTTACCTGGGACGCTAGAGGCGTCGTGTGCTGTGCGCTGCTGGGCACAGGCGCGGGCGTAGGAGCGGGAGCGGGCGCGGGAGCGGGCGCGGCAGCGGGCGACGGCGCGGGAGCGGTCGTGGCGGCGGCCGTCGCCGGCGCCGCCTCTGGCTCTTGCTTGGTTTCCGTTGCCTTGGACTCCCTGTTCAGTACAATAAAAGCAGTCCCACGTAAGTTACCTGGGACGCTAGAGGCGTTGTGTGCTGCGCGCTGCTGGGCACAGGCGCGGGCGTAGGAGCGGGAGCGGGCGCGGGAGCGGGCGACGGCGCGGGAGCTGTCGCGGCGGCGGCCGTCGCCGGCGCCGCCTCTGACTCTTGCTTGGTTTCCGTTGCCTTGGACTCCCTGTTCAGTACAATAACAGCAGTCCCACGTAAGTTACCTGGGACGCT
The DNA here is from genome assembly GCA_025490895.1 of Thaumatotibia leucotreta. NCBI lineage: Eukaryota > Metazoa > Arthropoda > Insecta > Lepidoptera > Tortricidae > Thaumatotibia > Thaumatotibia leucotreta. Next base: position 20,952 of record JALPQI010009781.1, on the reverse strand, counting down.
AGAGGCGTCGTGTGCTGTGCGCTGCTGGGCACAGGCGCGGGCGCAGGAGCGGGAGCGGGCGCGGGAGCGGGCGCGGCAGCGGGCGACGGCGCGGGAGCGGTCGCGGCGGCGGCCGTCGCCGGCACCGCCTCTGGCTCTTGCTTGGTTTCCGTTGCCTTGGACTCGCCAGTCGCTGGACCTGTTCAGTACAATAGAAGCAGTCCCACGTAAGTTACCTGGGACGCTAGAGGCGTCGTGTGCTGCGCGCTGCTGGGCACAGGCGCGGGCGTAGGAGCGGAAGCGGGCGCGGGAGCGGGCGACGGCGCGGGAGCGGTCGCGGCGGCGGCCGTCGCCGGCGCCGCCTCTGGCTCTTGCTTGGTTTCCGTTGCCTTGGACTCGCCAGTCGCTGGACCTGTTCAGTACAATAAAAGCAGTCCCAACGTAAGTTACCTGGGACGCTAGAGGCGTAGTGTGCTGCGCGCTGCTGGGCACAGGCGCGGGCGTAGGAGCGGGAGCGGGAGCGGGAGCGGGCGCGGCAGCGGGCGACGGCGCGGGAGCGGTCGCGGCGGCGGCCGTCGCCGGCGCCGCCTCTGGCTCTTGCTTGGTTTCCGTTGCCTTGGACTCCCTGTTCAGTACAATAAAAGCAGTCCCAACGTAAGTTACCTGGGACGCTAGAGGCGTTGTGTGCTGCGCGCTGCTGGGCACAGGCGCGGGCGTAGGAGCGGGCGCGGGCGCGGGAGCGGACGCGGCAGCGGGCGACGGCGCGGCAGCGGTCGCGGCGGCGGCCGTCGCCGGCGCCGCCTCTGGCTCTTGCTTGGTTTCCGTTGCCTTGGACTCGCCAGTCGCTGGACCTGTTCAGTACAATTATATATGTAATTCTATAGGTCGATTGATTCGTTAGACGTTTTGTTTGACGTATCAACGTAGGCAGTATTATACTCTGTTTGGTTTGGTGTAAAAAAGGTAAACAATCTTGCAGTATCTTTTTATTGAAAAATGCATATAAAAATCCTAACTAGGTACTTAATGAGTCAAAAACATTGTAAATCACTGTATTTCCTTGTTATATTATGTATATTTGCTAAAACTTATCTTCTACTCGTAGTTTTCAATAAAAGATACTGCAAGATTGTTTACCTTTTTTTTAAACACCAAACCAAACAGATTATAGTTCATAAAATTCAAACTGAATTAGTTTATTTGTCGATTGTCAGATATCCTAAACTACAATTGTATAGTCAAGTGCAAAAATAGGTATCGAAAGAATCCTCTTATAAATGTTACGACGTTCTTATTACAGACTTAAAGTGCACTAGGACATATTTTTGAGCATTTTCGAATAAGGTCATTATCATTTCTAGGGACACCCAATTAGCTTAACTCTCACAAAATAGTTAATATCAATGTCAGTTTTGTAACGACAATTAAGCATCAAAAATTTACGTAAATCCACTTTGTTCATGTTTTTATATTGCATAAACGCGTATTCTTTCTGGATTAAATGATAAAAAAATATTTTTGATAATATTTAATGCTTGATTGTCGTTACAAAGCTGACATCGAAGTTAACTTTTTTGTGAGAGTACTGATTTTTCAATCCCCAGTTAACAGTATCTGTCAAATAAATGTTAGCTCTATCCTTTTTTGACTGATGACCAGTTATAAGGATGGTAATACTTTTAACTGACGGATACTTTTAACTGAGGATTGAAAAATCAGCCCTTAAGCTAATTGGGTGTCTCTAGAAGTGAAAACGCCCGTAAAGTACATTAGAATATAATAGAATAGAATTCATTTATTTGGTGTAAAAAGGTAAACTTAAATTAAAATACATCTTAAACTAAAAACAACACCAAAAGCACCATTAGCAAACCTTTTTAATGAAACTACTCCCAGCTCTGTTGGATTTTGGTCCATCTAGGGCTGATTTTTCAATCACCAAATAAACCTATCCGTTAGTTAAAATTATCACCATCCTTTTCTCAAACCGTCAGTAAAAAAAGGACAGAGCTAATATTTATTTGACAGATACTGTTAACTGGGGATTGAAAAATCAGTCCTTAAGCTAATTGGGTGTCTCTAGAAGTGAAAATGCCCGTAAACTATTTTAGCAGACCTTTTTAATGAAACTACTCCCAGCTCTGTTAGATTTTGTTCCATTTTGACGCATAGTTTGATAAGGTACTCACCGACGGTGGCAGTAGGGGTGGGCGGTGCGTCGGCGGCGGGCGCGGGGAAGGGCGCCGCGGGCTCGGCGGCCTCCGCGGCCATCGGCGGCGGCCCGAGCTGCGGAGTCGGCGGCTGGAACAATGCGTCAACCCGGTTAAATAGGTATTTGGATAAAATATTACGGTCGCTTTAAACAATCTACGATACACTTAAGAAACGGACAATAGGCATGATGACTGGCAAGTCAAATCAGCATCTTTTTTCGAACTGTCGAAACGATCACTACTATGGAATTTTACATGAAATACTCAAAAGTGACGTCACGTTTGAGTACTGCCAAATGACCTACTCTTTTAAGTTCTTTTCAATTTATTAAATAGAAGTTCTGTACAAAAATTACTGCAATCTACATCTTAGTAATAATTTCGTCGTGTATTATGTCGTGCATAATGTTAAATAATTTATTTTAACTACAGTCATCATCCCTATTGCCGCTTCGCCTTATCACATCATCATCAGCCTATGTTAGTCCACTGCTGGACGTAGGCCTCTCCTATTAACTATGCGTACGCATTAAGAGGTAAATACTATAATCGCCACGCTGGGCAAACGGGTTGGCGATCGCAGTAATGTGTGCACTATTACGTCATTGATGACGCTACTGCCCATAATCAATCTTCTATTAAATAATGGTCAGTAACACTTCCATCCCTTAGTCGACTCTTACGACACCCGCGAGAAGAGTTGGGGTGATGACAAATGTATTGTTACTGCCGTCACCACACGGCCAATACTATGTCTGAGACTATGTGAAAACTGGGTTATTTTTTTTTCCTCTTCCAAAAATAGACCATTAATAAAAATTACTTCAAAACTAATTTGAGAAAGCATAAGTCTATATCGGCATGTTTCCTTTTTTTGTGAATATGCGAGATATTTATTTTATCAGTGCATGTGTCTAATTTCGTAGTTTTTGTAGGCTTCTAGTTTTGATTAATAAGAATACCAAAACAGCAAAAAATACAGATATTGGCATGACAAAAGTAGATTCATTGTTAAAAAAAGTTTACTTAAATATCAATATTTAAGGAGGAAACAGGAGAATACGTTTGTAGCAAAAAAGGCCGCTCTCATTTCCTCTTAAGGCCTGACGCTCGGTCGGAGTGCGGCGGGCGGCGGGGCGGAGCGGGCATCGAGTTTCCAAAGGATTTGAACGGCGGGCCCTCACTGCCCTCAAGCCACTCGCTTTGAGGAAAATCGTTTATGGATTTCTTCTCGCGAAAATGACCAAAGAAGAGGGTTTTCACGACACTGTTCGTAAATGTGGTGATTGTTTGACTAAACACAGTACGGAAAGTTGCCTATAGACGTATGGCTGTCAAATTGTGACAGCTGTACATACATCTATGAACGTCACGAACAGTACAACTATGTTGAACGTAAACTAAAAGGTCATATCTAAACACGGATTTCATAGGTAGATACAACGTTTTGAAAATTATTTCAGATAAACTTTCTCGGATTGCTTGTTTTTTTTTTACATTTTGTGTCACAGGATCATGGCGTTCAGCCACATAAAAATGTGACTAATTTTTAATAATTATAAAAAATGTGTTTTATTTCCTCACAGTTGTCGTGAAAAGCACAATGTTTAGCCTCGGCTAAAAGTGCAATAGATGAATTCGTACTATCGAAGGCCTCCCCAAGGGTCGGCCTTCAAACAGACTCGTTCATCTATTGCTTACTTTCCAGCCTCTACAACAATGTACTATAGTCACCTGCATCTGTTGCGCCTTGTCGTCCTCGCTCTTGACGTGCACGAGCAGCCCCACGCCGTCGCCCAGCGTCAGCTGCGGGGAGCCCATGCCGCCGCCGACCTGTTCCGACATTGGTTACTGGTTTAAGAGTAGTCACCTGCATCTGTTGCGCCTTGTCGTCCTCGCTCTTGACGTGCACGAGCGCGGCGGGCGGCAGCGGCAGCACCGCGCCCGGCACCGGCGCCGACCTGTCCCGACATTGGTTGCTGGTGTAAGAGTAGTCACCTGCATCTGTTGCGCCTTGTCGTCCTCGCTCTTGACGTGCACGAGCGCGGCGGGCGGCAGCGGCAGCACCGCGCCCGGCACCGGCGCCGACCTGTCCCGACATTGGTTGCTGGTGTAAGAGTAGTCACCTGCATCTGTTGCGCCTTGTCGTCCTCGCTCTTGACGTGCACGAGCGCGGCGGGCGGCAGCGGCAGCACCGCGCCCGGCACCGCCGCCGACCTGTCCCGACATTGGTTGCTGGTTTAAGAGTAGTCACCAGCATCTGTTGCGCCTTGTCGTCCTCGCTCTTGACGTGCACGAGCGCGGCGGGCGGCAGCGGCAGCACCGCGCCCGGCACCGCCGCCGACCTGTCCCGACATTGGTTGCTGGTTTAAGAGTAGTCACCTGCATCTGTTGCGCCTTGTCGTCCTCGCTCTTGACGTGCACGAGCGCGGCGGGCGGCAGCGGCAGCACCGCGCCCGGCACCGGCGCCGACCTGTCCCGACATTGGTTGCTGGTGTAAGAGTAGTCACCTGCATCTGTTGCGCCTTGTCGTCCTCGCTCTTGACGTGCACGAGCGCGGCGGGCGGCAGCGGCAGCACCGCGCCCGGCACCGGCGCCGACCTGTCCCGACATTGGTTGCTGGTGTAAGAGTAGTCACCTGCATCTGTTGCGCCTTGTCGTCCTCGCTCTTGACGTGCACGAGCGCGGCGGGCGGCAGCGGCAGCACCGCGCCCGGCACCGGCGCCGACCTGTCCCGACATTGGTTGCTGGTGTAAGAGTAGTCACCTGCATCTGTTGCGCCTTGTCGTCCTCGCTCTTGACGTGCACGAGCGCGGCGGGCGGCAGCGGCAGCACCGCGCCCGGCACCGGCGCCGACCTGTCCCGACATTGGTTGCTGGTGTAAGAGTAGTCACCTGCATCTGTTGCGCCTTGTCGTCCTCGCTCTTGACGTGCACGAGCGCGGCGGGCGGCAGCGGCAGCACCGCGCCCGGCACCGGCGCCGACCTGTTCCGACATTGGTTGCTGGTTTAAGACTAGTCACCTGCATCTGTTGCGCCTTGTCGTCCTCGCTCTTGACGTGCACGAGCGCGGCGGGCGGCAGCGGCAGCACCGCGCCCGGCACCGGCGCCGACCTGTTCCGACATTGGTTGCTGGTTTAAGACTAGTCACCTGCATCTGTTGCGCCTTGTCGTCCTCGCTCTTGACGTGCACGAGCGCGGCGGGCGGCAGCGGCAGCACCGCGCCCGGCACCGGCGCCGACCTGTCCCGACATTGGTTGCTGGTTTAAGACTAGTCACCTGCATCTGTTGCGCCTTGTCGTCCTCGCTCTTGACGTGCACGAGCGCGGCGGGCGGCAGCGGCAGCACCGCGCCCGGCACCGGCGCCGACCTGTTCCGACATTGGTTGCTGGTTTAAGACTAGTCACCTGCATCTGTTGCGCCTTGTCGTCCTCGCTCTTGACGTGCACGAGCGCGGCGGGCGGCAGCGGCAGCACCGCGCCCGGCACCGGCGCCGACCTGTTCCGACATTGGTTGCTGGTTTAAGACTAGTCACCTGCATCTGTTGCGCCTTGTCGTCCTCGCTCTTGACGTGCACGAGCGCGGCGGGCGGCAGCGGCAGCACCGCGCCCGGCACCGGCGCCGACCTGTCCCGACATTGGTTGCTGGTTTAAGACTAGTCACCTGCATCTGTTGCGCCTTGTCGTCCTCGCTCTTGACGTGCACGAGCGCGGCGGGCGGCAGCGGCAGCACCGCGCCCGGCACCGGCGCCGCCAGCAGCCCCACGCCGCCGCCCAGCGTCAGCTGCGGGGAGCCCATGCCGCCGCCGACCTGTCCCGACATTCGTTAGTGCTGGTTTAAACGATACAGTGCTATTTGGACGTAGTTAAGGGAACATACCCATACTACGTGACCTGTTTAGGGAGGGGGTCTTGGTCACCAGGGGGGGGTCTGGTATCTTGTCACGTGACTTTTGGAAGAACTCCAGCTGATGAAGCTTTATTAACAAAATTAAATTTACAGGCAGAGGCAATCTCCTTTTCAACCGCCCTTCATGCATTAATAAATGTACTAAAATACATATGCAATTTTTAAAACCAAAAGCACAATTCTACAATTTAAATTTACTATTTAACCTACGCCTGCACTCTCGTAGTACGCGTTTTCAAAAACCAAAAAATACTACGAGAAAACTAGAAGGGGGGGGGGGGGGTGTTTGGCATATACTACGCTTGGTCACCAGGGGGAAGGGGGGTCAAAAAACGCTTAAAAAGGGTCACGTAGTATGGGTATGTTCCCTAAGGTAAAGGCACTCCAGTCTTTAAAAAATCTGTCTATTTTTTGGCATTTCTATGAGCGTATCAACCGCCGTGACTTCGGTGGTTTTTTTGATATCTTGGTAGAGTTGTCAACTACGTCTACCAAGATATCCAAAAGTTCTTACATCTCTCACGGGATTCGTGTGATACGGCTTCCATTGAAGTCACAGCTATTGAAATGCTCGTAGAAATTCCGTTTGAATCTTACGGGTATTTCTTATATAGTTTGACAGTTTCCAAGAAGTCCAACATTTTAATACTTATTTGTGAACTAGGCCCCATCTGACTCAGCTTTCTGTTCATATATAAAAATATAGAAAATCTAATTTTGGTAACATTAACTCTCTGTACATGCTACGTGATGTATGAACTCACAAAATTATATGTGTAATACCCTAACAAAAGGAAAAGTCATTAATTCAAGTGAATTTACAAATTAAACTAGTTAACTGAAGTCCTTAAAAATAGTAAATAGAAAATGAAATAGCAAATACCATTCTCAGCCTGCGTAAGATTTTTTTTTATATTCAGATCAATAAAAACATGATTTGTGCCATTACGACGAAACATGCATATACAGCCCAGCGAATTGATAATTCCTACTAACAATTATTATCGTCGGAAAGAAACATAAAATCCAAATTATATTCCATTATCAACAGAAACTAGGTATACTACACACTGCATGGTGATGGACGTTCTAATAGATAGGGATGACAAGAATGCTGACGACAAATACGAGAATTAAATAAAAACGACGAAACCAAAATGGTAAATAACTTGCAATACATGAAGACAATACGATTTAGACAGGGATGGAAATGAGAAATAGAACAAACATGGCAAATAAAACATATTACCAATAAATAACACAAATATGTCGATAATGTTCAGTGATTTGGAAATATTAAAACATAAAATTTATACATATTATTTTACAAAGTCTCCTTTTTAGCCACCAAGATGTTGAAAAGAGTATACTTCAGCGACTCATTGAGTGAGGCACACTGTTGTTGCGAAACATGTATCAGAACAAAAGTTAACCCAGGAACAAAATACGAATGAATGAGGTGCGATCAACAAATAGTATAGGCGAGGTAAAGAAAACAATAAGTATACCTGCTCAAAACAACTACTATAATACATTTAGTATCAGAAAACCCGCATTAGCGATCTGTTGTTAGAGCATAATCTAAGATGCATTGCAAGAAAATATTGTTAATCTGTATGTCAAGTAAAGACAATTCTGAAAGTTACCATTGTGTAAGAGGCTCAACAAAATAATCCGTTTAGTATACTATAAAGTTAATTTTACATGCAGCACAGCAAAAAGCGTCCGTAATTTGTAAAATTATACTAAATGATATAGTCAATTAAAGTAGTTAGTTTGGAGCAGGTATAATTGTATACCAATCGTCAGTAGAGCACAAAAGAAATGTGAACAAATATGGTTGACTTTCCATAACATTTGACGTCTTTGACACATATCACGAAACACGTTCGCAGATATATTTTTACGTTAATACTAATAAACATCAATAATATTAACTAAAAGTGTATATGAGCTCAAGGTTTTTAAGGTTTTAAGTTAGTAATAAAACCAAGATTGTGTTCTAAAAGTGTGTGATTATGGAATAGTGCAAGTTATGTTTTTTACATTATTTTTGGATTGTCCTGACGAATGGTATAGGTTGATGGCTACCTCGTGGTGCAAGAGGGCCGGCGCGACCTGCAGCCGCGACGACGGCAGCAGCGGCCCGTCGAGCGCCAGCCCCGACTGCCAACGTGACCCACGCTCAGACTATAGCTACGGCCTATGTAGCTAATCCAATTCGAATGGAATCGGTCGATTATATGCGGCGACGGTGCGATACTTCGGCCTTTTATCGTGCAGTCGGTTCAGGACTACGAGCGTCCACCAGGAGGCTATATATAGATTTAAACTTTCACACCCTCTGCCACTGTCGGTCACGTGACATGTGTCTTATTATCAACACCATAAGGTTGAAAATACGTCTGAGGTACAGTTGCAGAGAGTCACTCGAGTTTTAATTTTAACGACAAATGGGACTATAATATCAAACAAAATATGGCCAGGAGACTGTTTATCAAAAGCTTTTAACATGTAATATCCTTATCTAATTAAAGGTTTTGAAAAGAAACTCCCACTTTTTTTCAAGTTACAATCTTTTGAGACGGGCCCTAGAGGTCTACCGCCGGCGAGCTAATTACGCAAAACATATGAAACCACTAAAATAGTGCATAGATAGTACTTTGATAGTTTTAATTGGTTTTTCCACGCTGCATCGCACCGTCTCGCGCTGTTTGCAAGGAATCCGACACTAAGTAACATCCAGACCATTTCCGAAAATACTGTCAGTTGCACACAACTGAACCTTATGATGGCAGGGGTGGTGGTAGATTAGGAAGTTAAATTGAAGAACCACAGATCAATGTGGGCTCTAATCGTCAAGATAGAAAAAGCTGTTACAGCAAGATTTAAAAATATGCCTATAGTTAGGTTAAAAATCTTATGATGCTATTCCATAAGCTTACCGTCTGCATTGCGGTAGAATGGTTCATAGTAGTTTGCTGCTGCACGGCCATGCCAACTGAAGTCTGTACTAAACCACTGCCGACGAGAGTCTGTAAATAGAGGATGCGAGTATTAATGTCAATTTTACAAATACATATATACGATATACTTGTACATATAAGTAACTACAACGGTTTGTGTTGATTTGATTTCCAGAGGTCACTAGATAAGTTTTGCAATACATTTGCAAGTATTGTTTGTTTCATGTATGGTTATTTGTTACATAACTTATGTATTAGGCACACTGAATATAATTAAATACACGTACACATGATAATAACAACGATGCACAGGTATTAAGTGATGTTTCCCAAAACAAGTATGCTCAGCAAGATCTGAGATAGAATCTGCTCAGAAAATCTGAGTTATTTTGAAATTTTTAGTTCGATTTTTTTTTTATGCCTAGTCGTTACATGATAGAAGATACATACTCGTAGTCATTAGAATATGATCAGGGTATAAATAAGTTTTGAAAATGTTCTTGTCAAGTCGAAACCCTGTGTTGTTTACAATATTCTTATCCAAAAATATTAAGAAACTCGTCGATTGTGGTACAAAAATTAACATTACTTAATAGAATCTTCCCATATTCCCATACAATTAAGTTTATCAAAAAATTGACGATATCTAGCGGTTCAGTGGAACCCACCCTTATACCAGATGAAAGTATTGTCATTAGTGTGATAGATTAAAAAGTAGCTTGGTACCTGCGGCTGCTGCAGCGCCTGCACCTGCGCGGGCGCCGCGCCCAGCGGCCCCACCAGCGCGCCCGCCTGCGACATGCCACCCAGCTGTACGCCCTGCGAACACACGCGCTTTATTCACTGAGCTTTTCGATATTTTTATATTTTCTGCCGTAGCCGTGAGCTCCAAACATCTGTTAGAGTCATAGATACTGAACATAAAATATCGAAATTCTATTGTATTCGGAAGTTTCTTGGTTTGTAATGGATTAAGACCAGAAAAACGTCACCGAACTGAAGATAGAGCTTTAAAACATCTTTTTAATTTTAGAAAGTAATATTCCTGAAGGTTTTAAGAATATAATAAACCAATAAAACATATTAAACTTAATTCGAGTACTTATTTTGACGGGTCGTTGGACCTTACGCCACAGTGCTGCTATCTCACCGCCCCATAGTGGTCGAAAAAGTATCAAAAACCCTAATTACAGACGCCAACTGTACCTAACTGGCTGGTTCGTGACCTTAACCCAGTCAGCAATCTTTGTGGCTGATGTCGCATAGATGCAACTCTACATGCGACACCAGTGTGATTTTAGCATTATACATCGTTGGCTGACAACCAATAGTCACTATAAAAACGGTCAATAGTAGCAACCTCGTATGTCTCTTGGCATTAAAACACGCGATGTCTTCTTAGCTACGAACAAATAAAACATGGAAGCCGCACGCCATAGTAAATTGCCTTTCAAAAACGGTCCTGAATTTTAGTTGACAAATGTTACCCCCTCTTTAATGCATAACGGCAATGAATTTCAATGTCAACCTATAAAAAATTAAACCTCCATTTAAAAATAGTTGTGATTGGTCCATCAAACTTTTGATTGGCTATATTCTATAAACATTCGTCAAAGGTGTTGCGCCGATACATGCGCGGTGTTAAGAAAAGCGCTATGTCCTGCCCATCTTGGCACAATTGAACAATTCATTTTGGGGGCATTTTTGAGCTGGCGTTAGACGTCCATGTTATTTTATGGTCGCAGCTTCTTAGTTAGTTACTTGCGCTTCTCGCGTTGTCTTCATAGTTTGTTTTCTGTGCATAGATTAAAGAGAAAGTACGTACCGGATGTATCTGCTGCACCATAGATATGGTCTGCGGGATGCCGGCCATGGGCAGGCTCTGAGCGACCGACCCCACCGGCAGCGAGCCTTGCTGCATGCCGAGCGTCATTCCTATGGAACACGACTTGTTAAGCCGTATTTCCACTTAGTGTCCTAAGCGAGCATTCGTTCGTTCTTGGGCAGGTGAAAACAGGATTTCACATATCAAAATGTTCGTTCGTCAGCCCACGAACAAGTGAATGCTAAACACTAAATGGAAATGCAGCTTCAGTTTATCATGGTAAACGATTAGCAAAAACTTAAATTCTGTACACAAACATTATGAAAATGTATATTAAGGTTAATAACTTGGTTGTAGTCGAAAGCATTGAAAATTATTTATGTACGTGTGTGAGTATTGATACTCATACAAGGCTATTGCAAATTTTCTCTAGGAACGACCATTTAGTATTTCCTCAATATTGTGTTGGCCTAAAATGTAAAATTAGAATAACTTAATCAATGGACTCAAAGGCTTCTATTTAAAGTTCCTGCCAACATTTTTGTTTATAGGTACGGCTATTTTTAACAATGACTGTGCAATGGATTAGATTATGCCTGGTAATGTAATGCTGGACCAAATTGTCTGTGTATTAGCACCAACCATACTTGACATGCCGGTCTACTTTACCCAGCGAATTATTACACTAAAACTTCCCTTTCAGTCAATTTTAGCAAAAGATTTAACGCTAACAGACGGTTTGGTGCAACCTCCGTTATGTCATTATGTAGTCACACCTTGTCCGTATATTAAATACACTGAACGCACCCTGTTGCTGATAATGCTGGACCATCTGTTGCGTCTGCTGTTGATGCAGCAACTGTTGCTGCTGTTGTTGCTGCTGCTGTTGTTGTTGTTGTTGTTGTTGCTGCTGCTGTTGTTGTTGTTGTTGTTGCTGTGATAAATAATTTCCAATAATATAATTCCAGTAATATTATGGGTTCGGTATTTTTCGTTAGTAGGCACGATCGCGACATGACCGATATTCCCCGATGATATGTCAGTCAAATACGAATCTTTGTTGCGTCAAAATTTCAGTGTGTCAAAACTAGTTGAAATAATAAAATGTTTTCGTCTACGAGAATTAAGGATTAGTCATTATTAGACGCTAGATGTCGTTGTTCCTAGAGGAAACTGGATAACGACAGTTCTTCATAGATTTGTCTAAAACCGTTTAGTAATTTATCCGTATTTGCGTTAAATCGAACGCCATGATTTATCTGATATTAATAGGCGCGGTATTTTTTCCATTCATATTTATATAAATAGGTATGTTATCGAGCAATTTTTAAATTATTTTTTTCATTGACAGAGACAAATGCTATTGCTGTCTTTATTATCATTCGTTACAGCTCAGTTGACGTTAGTTGAAAACTTATGTATATAACCTTTGTAGAAATATGGTAGGTAACCTTTGACAATCTACCCATAATCCTATAATCTGTTAGTAGCCATAAAAATGTATAATAGAAACTTGATAGTTTCTGACTGAAATTCTAACTTTGAAAAATACCTGTCAGTGACAGCCGTTAAAAGGAAAGTGAACGAAATTACCATCAGGGCTCTGAAGTTAAATTGACGTCTCCAGGTCTAAAGCGGATGTTATAACGTAACTATAGTAACGTCAGCTTCCGGAAAAATAGCGAACAATCATTGGTTAAACATTTTTGTTATTACGTAACCATGGTAATGTCACCTTCTGAAGAATACGCGAGCGGTCATTGGCTAACCGTAGCAACGACCGCCCCATTGGTCAGCAGAGTTCGGCCGAAGTCGTGATACCAGCCTCATAAGAGTTCGGAACCCGATTTGTATTATTCGACCAAGTTGCAAACAGTGGCAAGTGGCTCAACAATCCCGTGTGGTGACTGTACATTTAATGAAATGTGTTGCAGTTATTTCTGCATGAGTCTTTATTTTCAAAATTGTACCATTTATACACATAAATTAAATCTAACTAATCTAACCTGACCTATACCTAAGATTTTTACCCCCTTGTAGCATTGTACCGAGGATGCTGGCGGCATTTCCTCGCTGTATCGCAATACTGATGCGTTGCGCGAGGAAGTCGCAGACGTTTCGCAATTTCAGCAAACAATTTGCGTGTGCTGGGGCCCCATGAACCTAAAGTTTGTCTATCTGCATTGTTTCAGACAGTAATTCCGTGAAGATTGCATCAGACTGGCATGATACTAGGTCGATTTGTGTAATATTGTCTCATGATATAAGTTTATAGACATCAAAGTTTCGATTCTTCTCTCGTTTCTATCATAAGATGAAAATAATAGTTACCTGTAGCGCCTGCTGTTGTAAGATGGCTTGCTGCTGGATGGTCTTCGTTATGGGCTGCTTGTCTTGCACACTCGATATCTGAGTCATTTGGCCGCTCGAATTCATCAGTAAAACCCTGTGAACAATCCCATAGAATCAATTTAGGTTACAATTTTATTTATTTTGCCGACTCTGATATTAAAATCATCATCATACTGGACCGGGAACGCTATCCGAGCATATAGCAATCACAGAAACCCAGTAAACGTAGTCCTTTATGATTCAGGAAAAAACATTTGAGTTGTGTTGCACAACCTTTAGAAAGACAATGGTATTTTTCCTGGTGATCATATGTGTCAGTGCACATGGAAAGGTACCATGTCACGGTGTTTAAAATTGACTTTATTAAAGAACACATAAGGACTATTTCAAGATTTGTGACAGGGTATGTATTTTTTTATACCTTCCCATTGGCACTGACACATATACCTATATTTTATTGCAATACCCTCATAATATAGTACACATAATTACTTGTACTAACATGAGGCCTGCAACAATGTCAGTATGTTGAAAACGCTTTACCCAATTCCATAATGAAATGTAATGAAATTAATTAATATCTACTAAAAGTTTATAAAACATATTTTCAAAACTTCAGTTAAATTTTAAACCAATTACTGATTTTACGTGTAAACTTAATAGAGCGAAAACTTTACTGCAATGTCATTTTTTATAAATATTTCATGATCGCGATGCACTTGCAATGCAGCGTAATTATGCCAATAAAACGCAATAACCTTGAAAACAAATGCTCAACTAGAACCCTAATACAAGCGGTTCAGGCGGTGTATAGAAGTTAGCGCGCACATTCTTTGTTTCGAAAACGTATAAGCTCGCGCGCGCTAATATGCGAATCACTAATTGCCTACATTTTAATCCGTAATATTTTGTCCGTCACCTTTGCCGGTAAATGTTACAACGCAAATACCTCGCGCAGGCGCGGAGAAGGGGGTGGGGGATGTCACCCGCCGCAAGTTAACTGTTTTGAAGTTATTATTTTAATCTACATAAAGACATATCTTACGTAACGATAAACCTATTGGTTCATAAAAATAGGATATGTATTTGTTGTTAAAGTGAAGACACGTTGATGTGTAAGACAAAGTTTTCAGGTGTTACGGTTATTTATTAATCTTGCTTTTACTAATTTATGATAAGTAGTTTTCAACCTTATTATGCCCTGGTTGCAAAGTAATATGACGACGCCAAAAAAAAATATATAAAAAATACGTAATGTAAAGCTACAGTACTGTTAGTGAAAATTAAAAAATTCAGTTTCATGTCGTCCCGTTACTAGGCACAGGCCTCCTTACTGCATGCGAGGAACTAAACTATACATATACCCCACGCTCGTCTAAGGCACTAGCCGGGAATGTAACCCACAACCACCGGATCGAAAGATGGGTTTTATTTAACAACTTCAAAATTCAACTGACAAATCAAACTCCAATTAGTTGAGTAGCTGACGGAGTCTTTCGGAGTGAAAGCCTAAGTGACATAATCCTATTATCTAGATTAGATGGAATTTCACGACCAACCGGATTAGAAGAGCGGGCATCATAATTTCGCTAGTGACTACGAACAAATAAAACATGGAAGCCGCACGCCATACTAAATTGCCTTTCAAAATCGGTCCTGAATTTTAGTTGACAAGTGTCACCCGTTTTCAATGCATCTAGGTAATGTTTTACAATGTCAACCTATAAAAACTTACAACAGCCATTTAAAAATAGTCGTGATTGGTCCGTCAAAGTTTTGTTGGCTATATTCTATAAACATTTATCAACGATGTTGCACCGAAATATGCGCGGTGTTAAGAAAAGCGCTATGTCCTGGCCATCTTGGCACAATTGAACAATTGGGGGCATTTTTGAACCGGCGTTAGACGTCCATGTTATATGGTCGCAGGCTAGTGATGGATATACCAAGCTGATATATTTCTGGGATAGGTACCTAAAACATTCACTGCTCAAATTAATGGCAAAACACTTACGGCAAATCAACGAATGAGACTATATAGGTGTTTAACGGTTTAAACAATATTGCGAAAATAATTAAGGGCTGAAAGTAATAGTACGGTCAAATCGTACATAATTTTACCCTAAACTCGCAAATCAAGTAGTATTGCTGCATTTTTGGTATGTTGTTTAGACACCATAGGACAGTATAAAACTATATTTTGCAAGCAAAAAAAAGTTGTGCTAGCTGGGTAGTACGTGAAAAACTTCGAAATTTACGGCCATTTTTAGTTTCTATTTTTATTTAAAAAACCTTTCGTTTACTGTATGGTAAGCAGAAGCCGTCGTTTTTGTCATCTATGTTTGTGTAGCTATAGATTTATAATAAATGATACTTTTGCGAAGGAGTAGATATTGTGTATGAAATTCTATTGGGTCATTCATTACCTATAAGATTGCCGTTTATTGTCATCCCCTAATTCTATTATAATTATTATCTAAAGAGTAACTTAGATTTTTTTATTTTCAACAGTGCACTGTGTAACAATGGATTTATCACACAAATAATTGTTGACATACAATAATAACTTTTTAAATAATTCTTTGCATACTTATGCTGCCGGTTCATATGTTTCGAATGATAGTACCTTGTTTTATGAAATAGAGATATACAAATCACGCCTTAGAAGTGAAGATATAACTGGCAAAATTTGGTTTATTTTGTTTTTGACATCAAAAACTTATTAACAAAATTCATTTTATGAAAAATAGACTTCACGAATTCTCCATACGAAACGCCAATCTCATAGGTAAGGACCTAATATTAGTTATTATATGAAAGAGGTGTATACTGACTGTTGCTTAGGCTGCTGCAGCTGATGTTGCATCTTGTTGGTCTGGTTGGCGGCGTCCTGCTTGGCGGCCGGCGCCGGCGACCGCACGCCCGGCTTGCCGCGGTGCTTTGCCTGTCACACAACATTTATCAGGGGCCTAATTGCATCGCTTTGACGCTCGCCACTCAGGCCTTACACTAAGACTCGATTTCATCAATCTTTTATTCGAAGAATAACGCTAACTCGTGGTTACGCTAGCGCTAAGATTTTTGACCCCCCCTCCCTCCCTTGTAACGCACCGTAATATTTTTCTGTACCCCCCCCTCTCTCTAAAGGTTACGTAACACTCAAATTACCATTTTTACCCTAAGTCGCAAAAAGTTATGTCATAGTTTTTATTCCTTGGTATAGTTTTAATTGCCTTTGTGGTAATCGGATTCCCCGTGAACCATAACTGAAAAGGGTTGCCGATTTGGGAGTTTTGATTCCCTAGTTTTTTAGTAAAAAAAACAATGTTACGTAACGTGTTGTAAGGTAGACCCCCTCCCGCCCCTGTAATGCATCGTAACGTTTTACGAGACACCCCTCCCCCAAAATTGCGTTACGTAACACTTGAACACCCTCATAGTAATGTAAAAACTGAATAGTAATTTGAAACTAGTATTTGAAGGTAAGCGTTATTTTTCGAATAGAAATTTTTCTTCTTGAGTAATAGTGGTCAATACTTGGAACAAACTCCCGGAGGATGTAGTTTCAGCTCTCAGCATCAACCAATTCAAAAACAGATTGGATAAGCAAATGTCCAAAAATATATCTTGAAAATATGACCAAGAGGCATTGGATACAGGCACCATCAGTTGTCTCAACTGTCTGCCTGAATTACAAGAAATAATAATTCGTCAGCCTCTGTAGCCTAGTTGGTAGTGACCCTGCCTACGAAGCTGGAGGTTCCGGGTTCGAATCCCGGCGAGGGCATTCTTTGTGTATTTATTTATCACAAATGTTTGTTCCTTGGTCATGGCTGTGTATGTATCTAAGTATCTATACGTATCTATCTATTATATATATCGTCGCCTGGTACCCACAACACAAGCCTTAATTGAGCTTACCGTGGGACTAGGTTGATTTGTGTAAGATGTCCCCAGATATTTATTTATTTAATAATAATAATAAAAATTTGGTGAAGATAAGTTACCTGGTTCTGCGGCTGGCTGGCGCTGGTCTGCGTGGACACGGAGGCGGCGGGCCGGATGGCGCCGGACGGCATGATGGCGGACAGCGGCCGCGGCGGCTTGGCCATGCCGTCGCCCGCCGCGCGCGGCTTGGCCGTGCCCGTGGCGCACGCCACGCTCGCGTCTGTAATGTACCCGAGTGTTGTAGGTGGACACAAGTTACCTGGTTCTGCGGCTGGCTGGCGCTGGTCTGCGTGGACACGGAGGCGGCGGGCCGGATGGCGCCGGACGGCATGATGGCGGACAGCGGCCGCGGCGGCTTGGCCATGCCGTCGCCCGCCGCGCGCGGCTTGGCCGTGCCCGTGGCGCACGCCACGCTCGCGTCTGTAATGTACCCGAGTGTTGTAGGTGGACACAAGTTACCTGGTTCTGCGGCTGGCTGGCGCTGGTCTGCGTGGACACGGAGGCGGCGGGCCGGATGGCGCCGGACGGCATGATGGCGGACAGCGGCCGCGGCGGCTTGGCCATGCCGTCGCCCGCCGCGCGCGGCTTGGCCGTGCCCGTGGCGCACGCCACGCTCGCGTCTGTAATGTACCCGAGTGTTGTAGGTGGACAAAAGTTACCTGGTTCTGCGGCTGGCTGGCGCTGGTCTGCGTGGACACGGAGGCGGCGGGCCGGATGGCGCCGGACGGCATGATGGCGGACAGCGGCCGCGGCGGCTTGGCCATGCCGTCGCCCGCCGCGCGCGGCTTGGCCGTGCCCGTGGCGCACGCCACGCTCGCGTCTGTAATGTACCCGAGTGTTGTAGGTGAAGAAGTTAAGAAAAGCTCCTATTGTGTGTGGTTGTACTCGTAATCTATCCATATTGGCATTTGTTTTGTTTGTGTTCGCATTTTAAACATTTACCCCCTTATTCATAAACGTCTGCTAACTTAACAAGCCGCTAATAATTGTTTGTCCCTTTCGGTCTTATCATTGTGTCCATAAGAGCAAAAGGGGCAAACGATTATTAGCGGCTTGTTAAGTTAGCAGACGTTTATTAATAAGGGGGGTATTGTCTATTTAAATAGGTCAATACTACATACAACAGGTGACTTACATACTTGTGCCATTGGTAGAAAGGGATAAAAAATACATTTTGTTTTTTTTTTTTAATACTCTCGTCCTGCCCGTCATATAAAGTTTGAGCTATTGAAATTTAAACCTAATGAGTTTGAAAATATAGTCGCTTTTCTTTTGTTCTACATTTTACATAAAGATCAAAAATTTTGAGTGTAACCTCAACCAAAACGAGCTATACATTAATTATTTGCCAAAAATTTAATATGTCTTTTATAAATCACATTGGGCAGGACGAGGATAAAAGGGATCGTTTGTTCTTATTTGTTCACGTTGTAAATGTGTTCCAAAAAACTGTACCACTAAAAGATGCCCATTATGCGCCGATTTTGATTGATACGAAAATGTTATCGCATGTTCCTTAAAATCAATCAGTGTTATACTGTCTAATCTTCGTACAAAGCCCAAAAACATAACATAACACATAATAACTAGAAACCAAAAATATAGGAAAGTATTCGCTTTCGCACACTATATGGAGAATTCGCTGCAGCAAAGCACAACAATGGTCCCTAAATCAAAAGTTTTCACATAGACAAGTTGTATCATCAAAGAGATAATAAAAGCAATTATTGTGTCAAACATAAATAATAGATCAATAAAACTTAAACAAAAGGATATAAAACAAAATATAGCAGACAGGAAGATTGATGATGAATAACAAATAAAGATTTTTTTCAGACTCCAGGGAAACCAACTGCTAGCAAACATATCGTTATCTCACAATGTTTTTTTTGTTCATTTTTCAGGGTAGCGCTATGCCAACTATTATTCCGAACGTTAAATACTTAACTAAAATTAAATTCCTAATTAAAAACAAAATCATAAGGCAAGTGTCACATTGACTAACTTGCTCACACACCGTCGCCGCTCGCACGTGAGCCAGTGTGACACCTACGTTAAAAATAGACAGTAAAGAAGTAATACTGAAAGTGTGCCATCTACCTACGCTAGAAATAGACAGTAAAGAAATAATACTGAAAGTGTGCCATCTACCTACGCTAGAAATAGACAGTAGTGAAGTAATACTGAAAGTGTGCCATCTACCTACGCTAGAAATAGACAGTAAAGAAGTAATACTGAAAGTGTGCCATCTACGTACGCTAGAAATAGACAGTAAAGAAGTAATACTGAAAGTGTGCCATCTACCTACGCTAGAAATAGACAGTAAAGAAGTAATAATGACAGTGTGCCATCTACCTACGCTAGAAATAGACAGTAAATAAGTAATAATGACGGTGTAACATTACCTACGCTAGAAATAGACAGTAAAGAAGTAATACTGAAAGTGTGCCATCTACCTACGCTAGAAATAGACATTAAAGAAGTAATAATGACGGTGTAACATTACCTACGCTAGAAATAGACAGTAAAGAAGTAATACTAACTGGCATGATGCGTGTTCTGCGGCGAGTGCTGTATGAACATGGAGGGCGCGTCGGGCTGCGCGCCTCGCAGGAATATGGGGTTAGAGAGCAACGGTCCGGCTGGAACGCCCGCCTGAAGCCCGCCCGCCCATACTTGCGGCAGCGCGCCTGAGATCTGCCACGGCGCGAACTGCATGGTCCCGCCGCCGCTCTGTTACCGACACGACAGCGTTAACGATATGTCACATGAATATAGTACATTACTGCAGACGCCGGGAAAGATGGGCTTATCGGCTGAGTAGGTATGGACAGTGATACGAAGCCGGTAAGCCCATTTCACGACGAGGCATGTATTAGCGTGCACATTCTTTATTTCGAAAACGCTCGCGCGCGCAAATATGCAAATCACTAAATGCCTACATTTTAATCCGTTATATTCGGTCCGTCACCTTTGCCGGTAAATGTTACAACGCAACCTTTGCTTTTCTCAAACATATGCAATGAAATAAAAAATACAACAATAAAAAAAAAGAATTTAGCTGTTTAGCCTGTTCATGAAAACCGACGCCATGTTCAAAAAAATATTACTTACCGGCCTAGGCCGTTAAATTCTTATGAAAATCCTTTACTAACGTATGCGGAGTGAAATTTGCACAAATTTTGAACAAAATAAAAAAATTAAATTTAACTTGTGTCTCAATGCTAAATTAATTTGTATACAATTGTTAATTAAATTGGATAGTTTTGTCGGGTTTGGCATCTTTCTTTAGAAATTATGGCCCATTGAGTAGAACAATGTCGCACAACTGCATGTATTTTCCACAAGACACATTTGCTAAGGCCAAAATCGACGATGATTCTGATTTTTTAGAAGAAGGCAAGATTTGAAACACTGTTTTATTAAAATCTCGCATTCTTTTCGTTTCCAATAAATGATATTAGAAACCCTAGTGTAATGTAACAATTTTGCTACAGCCACTTTTCAGAAAGAGCTCGAATAAAGGAAATTACGATAACCCGAATCACAAAATCGAACAGGGAGCTCAGAAATACTTCTAAATATGACAACAAAATTGATGAAAAACATCCTCAAACCATGGGCATTACGAAACATAAACAAAGAGCAAGCCTATCAACACGGAAAATAAAAATAAACAACTTTGAAAATATGACTTCGCCATTTGATCAAAAAGTGTAAAAAACACTGCTTTTTCAGTAACGGATGTCACGGTGAACGAC